>RJWM01004887.1:0-96992 GCA_004363535.1 Dasyprocta punctata
TAGTGAAGCGAACTTGACTCAGTAGAGTGACTGATGCCTGCTGAAAGTGCTCTATAGGAGACAGTGTGTGTTACAGTGTCAAAGGGAATGGTTCAAAACCAGAAGATTGGGAGTGGGGACCACACTCTGCAAGCAGAAGCAGGCTACTCATGTCTGGCTTCACCCGGGTCACTGATGCAGTTCCTTTCACTTCTCTCCCTGGCACTGCACGTGGGTGACTGTCATTAATAAGGTAGGGAAAGAACTCTCTGAATCCGTGTTCCCCCACTCAAGGATACACCAAGGATGATCTGAGCAACTGGGTGAGTCATGCTGTCAACCCGTACCTCGGTGTATAATCTAAGAATTTCCAGAAACTTTGGTCCCACAAGCATCCCAGATGAGAGAAATTTTGTCCAGTGTCAGTCATGACCCAATTCCAATTGATTCTTGGAGGAAATAGATTTGAAAAGAAAATGGGGAAGAAAGGCCCCCCACCATTGGCCCATCCCTAGGCATTCATGGTCGGGGGTGTGAAATCTCAAGTCTCACTCTCGCAGGCATGTGCACAGAAGAACACTACAACCACAACCACAACCACTCAAGCCACAGCCACACTCTGTGGTCCTCACCATCTGCCTCTGCACCTGGTCTGATTACACAGTGCTGACAATCCTGCGTGCCGTGGAGGGAGTGTTAGGATTCCTTGTGAAGTACCTGGGCACACTGCTATCTAGCCAAAAAACAAGTACTTCAGTCCCCTCACTATTACTAGAGCTTCCAAGAGCAGAGACAAATAAGAGAAGTGATAGCGGAAGTGATTGAGCAAACTCTCACCATCCAACAGGGGCAAGCATTCTTGTTTAAGAGCAGCCACACAGGGAGAAACCCATGCATTCTGTTTACACCGCACCTGCCTGAACTGCTAGAATCTACCCACACTTGTATGACCCAGAGAGGATGGGTCTACCTGACACTGTATGAACTGTGGTCAGATCACAGTCAAAGAGGCTAAAGAGAAATGATACTACAGTGCCTAGATAGAAATAAGATCAACATTCCATAACAAACAAATGACCCAAGGTGTGTCTTTAGGAGAAAGCTGCTTATCTGGAAGGCATTGCAATAAAATTGCTACCCTGTGTTAGTTACCTTTTAGTCACTGGGACAACATACCTGATATACCCAATTTAAACAAGAGAGGTTTATTTGTTCTCATAATTCATGGTTGTCTGGCTCCAATGCAGAAACACTCTGGCGGAGGGGTTTAGCACAGGTGGTCTGCTCTCCTATTGACGGCCTGGAAGGAGAGAGTGCAAGGAAGAACCCAAAATAAGATATATTCCCATCACCCCCTCATAACCCACTTCCTCTAACCAGGCTTTACCTTCAATAGCACATTTCCCTATTTTCTCATCAATGGGTTATTATCTTGATAAATTTTATATGCTCAGTACATGACTCTTAGGGAAAACATTGCATATTTAAAGCACAAGGTTTACTCCAGGTCCTCAAAGTCTCACAACCATCTTTGAATGCAAAATACATTCAGTCCATCTCCAAGAGTTCCTAAACTCTTGAAAAATTCAGCATAACTCGAAAGTACAAGTCTAGAGTCTCCTCGGTGACTCATGGTAAATATTTAGGTTTGACCTCTGTAAAAATCAAATATACGTTTGTTGCTGGCTTCAGAGGTGTCAGTCTACGGTCATCTGACTCTAAGGAAGAAACATCATGATAAAGTGGTAGAGTAAAGGAAAGTTTCTTATCTTATGGTACTCAGGAAGCAGAGCAAGGGAAAACCCAAGAAAAGATCAATATAGTACTAGAAAATTCGTCCAGTGTGATTAGGCATTAGAAAGAAAGTAGATACAAATAGGAAAGGCAAAAAGTCAAATTACCCCTCACATTTCACCAAGGGACTACTAGAACTGACAAAGGAATTCTGTGAAGTCACAGGATACAAAATGAATGGACAAATTCAGTAACTTTCTATACAATAATGAGCTTGCTGAGAAAAAAGGCACAAAAGCAGCCCCATTAGCAAAAGCCACATCAAATAAAATAAAAAATACAATAGGAGTACTGCACGCTTAGCTAGGAAAGAGAAGGACATTTACATGAAAAATTATAGAACAGTAAAAAAGAATTTGAAGACGTTAAAGAGGAAAAAAACCTTCCACGTTCACAGATGGAAAGAATAAAATTGTTAAAATGTCCATAGTACCTAAAGATGTCTACAGAATCATTGCTATCCCACAAGGTACCAATGATATTCTTCACAAATTTATAAAAGCTCTAAATGTATGTGAAAGTACAAAGGACCCTAAAAAGTCAAAACAAATTGCTCAAAAGGAGCAGAATTGGAAGTATCCTATAGTAACCAAAAAAGAATAGTATTGACACAAAAATAATTTAACAAAGAGGTAATCAAACTTATAAATTGGAAAATGATCTGAATAATTCTCAAAATAAGAAATACACATTTCTAACTTACATAAGAAACAGATGCTCAATATTACTAACCATTACAAAACTGCAAATAAAAACTACAGCTAGATGGGCTGGGGATATCACTCAGTGGCACAAGCAACTGACTGGCAAGTGCAGTTCAATCTCCAATTCAAAAAAAAAAAAAAACTGTAATGAGATACAATCTAAATCCAGTTAGGATATCTATTACAAAACAACAAACAAAGAAACAAACAAACAAAAAAAGTGGTGACCAAGATATGGAGGAACAGCAAACCATACATTGTTGGTTGTATTGCAAATTAGTGAGACCGCTATGGAAAAAATATATAAAAATGCAAAAACATAACTACAGTATGATCCAGTTATTTCACTCCTATGCATATATCTGAACAGAATAAAGTCAGACTGTAAAAGGGTACTCACATCATATTATTGTAGCATTCACATAAGTGAAATGTGGAATCCGTGTAGATCCCCATCAACACACGTATAGATGCAGAAAGTGCGGTGGACCCAAAGAGTGCTATTAATCTATGGAATGTTGAAGTCCAGTCAATTACAGCAACACAGATAGAACTAGAGGGCATTATGGTAAGTGATATGAGTTTACACAGAAAGACAAGTATTGCACGTTCTCGCATGAATGTAGACTCTAAAAAAAACATAAAAAAAGAAAACAAAAAATACTTGAACTAAAAATATTAGAGTCGTTTCCAGGCAGAGTGGGAAGCTTGCAGAGAGACAGAAGTGCAGATGGATATGATCAACAAGGCTCTGGTCATGTGTGGAATTATCACAGCAAATCAATTTAATTTGTACAATTAATACATGCTAGTAGTCATAATAATAATCACAAAGGTGGCATTGAAACTAAAGATCCAAACTGGGAAACGTCATGTCTTTAATGGATAGATTCTGAATTCACGAACAAAGTTCATCCCTTTCTATTATTATCATCTTTAGCCCAAAAGGTTCAGTTTTCAGTGTAGAAATTTTGCCTATATTTGCTTTAATTTATGACTGTTTTACATGTCTGAGTCTATGCTGCTTTTGGTGCTCTGATGTTTTTGTTTTTGTTTGTTTGTTTCACAGTGCAGGGATACTGTATATTAAGTAGAATTTTAAATCTTATTTTCCTTGTCGTTGCAAGTATACAGAAAATGCATTTCATATTAAACTTCAATCTTGAAAATATACTAAAAATAAAGTAAACTGTGATCTAGATTTAAAAATGTAAAAAAAAAAAAAAGAAAGCAAAAACAGAACCAATAAAAAAAAATCACTCAGCATTTCCTTCAGCTGTACTCCAACATTTACTGGTCTGTGATTTGTCTTTCCTTTGTGACTGACTGTGCCTATACTTCAGTCAACACCTTGAGTCATAGTCTTCTTAGAATCTATCTTGACTCTCGATCTACAGAGTCCAATTACTTCTTCATCATGAGTTCCTTGTATTCTCTCAGAGGGGCTGATATGAAGATTGAGAAATACATTTATGTAAATGTATCATTGCATCTATTTTGACTACGTTTTGCCTAGATGAGGCACTCCTAAGAGATCTAGGAATTGTTTCTTTCTTTTTATTCTGGAGTTCTATAGTTTATCTGCTCATGGCAAGAATTTACTTCTAGCAGTCCGAAGCCTTAGGCTTAGTTTGCAGTAGCAGCCCTCCTAATTATATCCTAATGGCAAAAAATCCCAATAAAAAGGACCAAAAGAACAGACACTATCACATACAATGTAACAGATAAAATTCCAAATCACTTTAACCTAAATGTTCACATTTAGCTAAGTATCCTTGGCCTGTACTCATAATCTCACTGCTTCTGGGGTAAAATGAGACCTTATACTTTCCATCCAACTTGGAGTATCCTCCTAACAGCAGGGAAGAATTTAATGCTTAGGAAACCTACATTCTACTAAGAATACAGAATGACTAGAAATCACCTGAGAAACTGTCTCCCAGAGAACACCACAATTTCTCAATTTATCAATTTTTTCCCCACATTTTTTCAGTGGTAGCTTGCTAAGATGAGTATCTACCATTCATATACCTTTAATACTTTTTCGATCCATTGCTACTGTGAACAAAGAGTGTACGTGGGAAAAAAAAGTGTTAAAACCAAGAGTTACAGTTTTGTATCTACAGGAGAATTTATAACTGTTTTAATTCTTTGTGCTACATGGCAGCTTTGTTGGTTTCCATAGGTAGTAGATTTGATCTTTGTTGGTCATAGATTATACAGTGCCATACTATCTGTCTATAGACACCTGATCACCAAGAAAAACTACTGAAAAAATGGGATACATGCTCTTGAAACCACAGCTGCCCACCATCATTCCTAAAACAGTATTTATGGTCGGTTTAGGATTTTTTCTCACTATCAGTATTGTACCAAGTTTCTATAAATTGGTGAATTCAATTTGATCATACCATTTTAAATTAATGACTCCAAATTCTATTTCAGTGTTGCTGGGGTTAAGTTATGAAATTTCTAGAGTCCTTTGATATATAATTAACTGGCCAAATTTACAAACTCAAACAATAATAAAGATATTTATAGGATATTCGTGCTTGCACTCTTAACTTACTACATGAAACATCTTTTGAGCACATGGAAAAATTTCCAATGGGGAATATTCTGAAAAAATATATGATTTGAAATCCCTAATAAATTTGCTACATAAAAATGTTGTTTTATGTAAGCAAACAAAAAACAAAAATGTGGAATCTTTTACCTGTAAAAGTATTAGAGTATCCACCACCTATGAAAATTTGAATCATTTTTAGGGAAGAGCTACACAAATGATTAACATTCTGGACTATGAGAACCATTGCCTAGGTTGATGGGACAAAGATTTTTCAACCTAGAAGATAATGGTTTGTTACAGTCTTTAAATGCATGAGTGGTTTTTATAAAAAAAAGATGATCTTATGTTTTCTATCTTTTCTGAATACAATATTAAGGAAAATATACTTCTATTCAATCACAGATTAAAGCACATAAAATTCATTTGGTCATGAGTACTGTTAATCATTCCAATGATTAGAGGTATCGACTTCCTCTTTCTGCAAGCTTGTAAGTAAATGGTTTTAGTTTAAATTGGCTACAAAGTAATGAAAGTTGATCTCTGATGGTTCCTGTAAAGTTTCATTAATAGTGCATATTAAACAAATTTAAATATATATATATATATACATGCATACATACATTCACATGAAATGTATGTTGCAAATAAACTTCAGTAACAGCTAAAGATATTTCAAAGCTAGAAAGTAACTTTTCCATTCAAATCATTTTAGTGAAAGAAGCTGAAATTTATGAATTCATGAGTTGCTCCAAATACGCTTTTGAAAAGTTCAAAAAATATTTCAAAGTGTATATTTACAAGAGCAATTAAATAAATGTCCCTTACATATTATAAAGCATTCACATTTATATGCACTTTTAAAAACATATTGTCAAAGTTTAAATCTGGCAGGTGGTTGAAAAAAAATCACTCTGCTAGAAAATAAGGACAATAACTATAGGGTTTTAAAAAAAATTATGATTCTTGTCTTTAAGAATTCAAAATCCTACAGCAAATTAGATTAGTAAATACTTAACTCCCTTTTGATGCTTAAAAAGAGTAATGACAGAAAGATAAAAATAGTTGTAGGTAGATAGAGGAGTTACAGATTCTACTTGAGAAAATAGTATGTGAAGAGGGTTTCAAGAGTGAGTAAGAGTTTTTCAAAAGGAAAAGGGAGTCAAGGCTAGGCAGGGCAAAGCACAAGTGAGGATTACAAAGGAACAAGTGAGAACTACGCACCAGAGGGCCTGCAGAGTTTAGCGTTTCTGTTAGGAGGTGATGAAACAGCAGTGGCAGAGTATTCAGGAGAGTCAGGTTGTAAAGATAGCAGCTACAGTGTTTGGCCTGTAAGCTGTTCAGTGAAAATTCATGTGCACAATAATGTCCTTTGCCTCAACCTGTGCAGCTGAACAGAATTTTTTTTTTTTTGAGAAAACCTATTTGCATCACTTTTTAAAGTCCATGAACTGCATTAAAAAGTGTTCAAGAAGATTCTAATGCCAACTCTTCTGACAGATTGGAAAAGAAAATAAGCATCCACAAAAGTCTCCCAAGTCTGCGCTCACTGGATATTTTCTGCATTCCAGAGAAACAGAAGATAGGCAGGGCAGAGAGCTTGGAGTTGGGTAATTTACATGCACAGCTGCCTGCCCGGCTGTCACTGACTTGACAGCCTGGAGCAGCCTGACATTCCGAACATGCATATTTCATAGCAAATCTGTGAGTCTTACCAATAAGCAGAGAAGGAGTTGCCAAAAAGGGAAGTGAGATGTTTGTAGTCATGCTACAACTGGATTTATAATCCCAAACCCAACATTAGCCATGAATGACAGACTCTTTCAGAAGACTTACTTGAGACACAAAGGTTCTCAACTGTCCAAGATATTTAAATCCTTAATTTTCAAATAATCACTTTGGAAACTTTAAAAAAGTGGTGTGGAAAATTGTTAGGGGTAATGTAGATGGCTTTCTACTTCACATGTAACACAAGAAACTAAAGGTTACAAATTTTAGCAGTTAATGTAATTTACGGATTTGGAGAACAATGACTTCAGGAGTAGATAACACTAACTTGCTGTGTTTGTATGCAGAAATTTTAGAGTGAAAGGCCAGAGACTGATAATGGTAAGGACATGTTAAGGTTAGAAATAAACAATGATTTACCTTTAGAACAAACTTTCAACAATTTGCCCCATGAAATAAACTTGACAGCTTTTTGGAGCTAGATCTAATTTAAAAAACTGATGATATAAAAATAAACTCTTTCAGAATTCCCTGTGGGGAGTTAAAAAATCTAAAACTTACAGATCAGAAGATGTACTGAGGGAGAACAGACCAGTTTAGGGAAGTTCTTTGTATTAATCTGATGTATTTTGAAAAAGTCCAGAATGACTAGACTGAATTATGGTATTGCATGCTTTCAAAATTTCTACCTTTTCATTGAAGTTTGTTTTTTGAAGAATTTATGAATTTCTAGGATCACTAATCTATACATATACACGTAAATTCTAACTTATCAATTAAACACCGAAATATTCTACACTGTCATATTTTACTATTCTAAATTTATTTTGTACAAAATGAGGAAAGAAAAATGTGAAAGTTATTATGTAGATGGAAAATATAAGATTACAAAGATACAATTTTATGTTTTATTTTATTTTATTTTATTTTTTGGTACTGGGGGTAGAACTCATGACCTCATGCTTACCAGGCAAGCACTTGAGCCACTAAGCTAAATCCCCAGCCCAAAGATACAATTTTGTATATGTTCATATGACATTTTATTTTTAGAGAGGTCATAGGTACATAAAAGGGGTGATTCCAATAAATGTTTAGTAAATGTTTGTATTTTTAAAAATGAATTACGTGTTATCATGAAAGCCCTCGTCATGTTCCCTTTCACACCACACACAGTTTGGCCATTTTTTGAAGCAGTTCCTGAAACCTTCGTGAAAGTTTTAGAAGATGCGATTGAAATAGTGAATGCTGCTGCTGCTGAGTCCAGGTCTGTAGAAAGGCAGGCTCGTGAAAGTATTATACTGTGTCCTCAGCTGCCTTATTCACTGGATCTGGCACCACCTGACTTCTGGTTCTTTCCCAAAGTGAAAATGAACATGAAAGGTAAACATTTTAAGTGAATTCAGGACATTGATGCAGCCACAATGATGCAACTAAAGGCACTCATGAAAGAGGACTTTGAGAAGGGGTAAAAAGTGACGGACTTTTTAAAGGAAGGAGACGTACTTTGAGAGAAATTAATGCCAGTGTGTCTTTCACTACAATAAATATTTTTATGATTTACACATTCATCCTATTTTTCAATTATGCTTTGTAAATCTGGACCATTCTAATACAACACATGCACATGTATATAAAATACTTACCTTTTAATACTCCCCTGGTATTCTAGACAAAGTGTATTTTCTTCAAATTGTCTTATTTCAATGAGGGTTTTTGTTCTAAATTTTCTGAGTAATTATCTTGATTTTCTAGGTTACATGAAAATCTAATTTAGATATAATACACAGTCCATCATAAGATAGCAACCAGTTTGTTTGCAATTGTATCATATTCAATGAAATTTATTTCCTTCTTTAACCACTGCTCGGTGCAGGACTTTTCAAAATGCTAATGACTGCATTTGAGAGATTCAGAGCACTACAAAAATAAAATTTTGTCCACTTGAGTTTTAAATTTCTTTTTTTAAATTGGGAGTCAGTGCCCCATTTTTAAAAATTTATTTCAAAACATACTTACCTTACTGTGTGTAAACAGTTTAATCCATCACCGAATTCTTTTAGTACAGTGAAGACTAGAGGTCACCTTTCTTTGTAAAGTGTCTGCAATACTTTTTAAAAAATGAATATGTAGCTGAGAACCATTTTTCTTTGTTAAAATTATGGAGCAGGAGGAAGTTATGGATGAGTAAATAAATTGAAACTTTTTTTTTTTTTTGAAACAGGTTTTCACTTTGCAGTTCAGGCTGGCTTCAAATTCATTACGTACCCCAGGCTGTCCTCGAATTTATAATGATCCTCCTGCCTCAGCCTCCAGAGTGCTGAACTTATAGGCTTCACTAGCACTTTAGGATAGTAAATGTTTTTTCAGTGAATAATCAAGAAACAGCTGGCTTATACTTACTGTATTTAGTATTTATGGACTTCAGAGGGTAGGAATCCTTTGGCCTTCAGATCTATAAACCTGCAAATAGCAGAGTAGTTAAAGTTCCTAAAGAAAGTTCTTTGAAGGAATTAAATTTCCCTGAACACAGGTTTTAGATTATTCCTCTCTGGTGCTGCTCTTCTAGGTTACGCCTTTGCATGTCCATCACTTAAAACCGCAGATATGCAGACAAATGTTTTGGTAAGTCTCAACATAATCCCTTTATTTTACTAGCTTCACTCTGTTGGAATCAAATAAGGACAGTGTAGCCTCTCATTCTTATTACAAGGACACATCTCGAAGTGTAATTTTAAATTTTGGAACTAACTCCATGAGGTTCCCATTTTCCAAGGGCAAAAAACAGGTGAACTAGCTTTTGCTTTTTGTTTGACTGAATGGGTTATAAAGCAAAGCAAGACAAAACAAAACAAAACAAAACAAAGCAGCATAGTTAGATACGTTTTAGAGTCTACAAAGTTTCCAGTGTATTAGCTGGTTCTTATCTCCCTTCTTATCTCTCTACATCCTGCAAAAGACCATAGTATCCTGTAGAAGAAAACAGCAACATAAAACTACAGCTCAGCCTCAGAAAACATCTCAGCTCCTTTTAACTGCAGCTATCTGTATACTGGCCAATGTAACCTTAGAAAATAAAATGTTGAAGTCTATACTCATTCCATTACTGTGAAGAGGTGTTTAATCAGACCTAGTAGTCAACTGAGCTATGATCTAGAAATTTCTCCTTCATTTTTGTCACTAATTCTCTGATATATCTACTATACAAAGTAGGCAGTGTCAAGACCTAACATCTCCCAAATAGTTTTCATATAAAAATATCAATTGAAAGACATAAAACCTCACTTACAATTTCCTAAACTATAGACAAATATTATGTATAATTCACTATCATTGCTGTAAGTTTCATGGGATTCCCATTTCTGTTGATAAGTCTCTATTTGAGATATATATATATATATATCTTTAGTTGATTCACTGAAGATATTAGAGAGATGATTATATAGAATTGCATTGCTTTTGAAGTCTGTTTCTCTGCTGTTATGCACTTTGCCATTCTGGCCATTCTGTGTATCTTATCTTCTTGATGATTTTCTCATTGAGGAATTAACTTTCAATAATAGGATCCGTAGAGATGCATGAATCTTTCCCTGCATCATTCCTACCACCTGGCCACTGTGGAATTATCCAAAACTGTGTTCTAACTCATTTTTTGTTATGATGGCTATTTGGGAGATTATAGTTACAAATGCCTCATAAAAGTAAATAAATATCCAGACAGTTCAACATAAACATGGTGTTGGTCTTCCAGCCCTACCTATTCCTTCTGGAAATTATACAAGTTCAAATTATGAGGACATATTCTAGACAAGGTTTAGAAATCTAGTAAAAATTCATATTACATTTTGCATGGCCAAAAAGAAAGCATAAGCAAAATCAAATTGCATAAATATAATTTTGTTTGTAATACATATGCAATCTATGTGCTTACTATATCTTAAGTATGCTGGACACTGTCTCCTATACAGTGAGTATTTATTGAATGAGTATATGAATTAAATTGAAAAATTTGTCAATGAGCATAATTTGTAGAAAAGAAATTAAAAATATATTTTGAACATATGTAAAGATGCTCAACCACCAGTCATAATAAGATCAATTATTTTATTTTCCACCTATTAGACTGGCAAAAACCAAATGCTTGTTAAAATTTTGTATCTGCAAATCTGGAAGGAAATAGTTGTTATCATTAGCACTGATGGGCATAGAATTTGTATAAGATTTATGGAGAGCAAGTTGGCAATAACTATCAAAAAAAAGTACAAAGGCATACATTTTTTGACACAGTAATTCCAATTTGACTAGTAACCCAGAGACTTGCTCATGTGTATAATGAAGTATGTATAAAGTGATTAATTGCTTGTTATTATTAGAAGTAAAATAATAGAAAATCAAACTATTGATAGGAGGCTAGGATTGGTTATAATAATTATGTTATTTCCACTGAATAAATAAATGATAAGGCTGTAGAGCTAATAAGGTAAAACTCATTAGAGCTTCAAAAAGGGAGACTTTAAAAAAGAAAACAGGTTGAAACATACATGAGCAAAATAATAAAAATTCTGTTCAAATAAAAGCAGACAACAGAAAAATATGTTTGGAAAATATTTACAACAAATATGATTTTCAAACCAAGTATGTTTTGGTTCTTCTGGGGATCCTAGTTCTGTTTTAAATAAGCCTAAGGATAAAATAAATAATTTCTATCAGCAAAGATTATAAAAGTATGGAAAATGTGCATTTTGGTCAATTATAAAAGAAATAGTTGAACATTTTTTGGGATAACACTGTGTTGTTCATTAGTGGCTGAGACAATTTTGCTTAAATACAAACATTCAAAGCCTGTAAGACTGTGGTGAAACTAATATAACTGAACACAGCTGGCCCCTTTGAAATAATATATAGTGAAAGACAATATGCTCATGGAATTTGAGTGGGAAATTCTACCTTTTAGAATATTTAAACTAAGGCCATAATTCTACGTAAGAGGACTATTCATATAAAGAACCAGATTTTCATGGTACTATCATTTAAATTTTAGAAATTGGAGAAAACTAAACAACCACATTAACAGAAGTGGTCAATTAAAATGTAGAGTATGCAGATGGAAAAATTTTTAAAACCACTAAAAATAATCATTAAGCATCATCATTAGAAATCCATGGATAGTTTATATTGTAACGGAATTTTTTAAAAGAAAATTTAAAAATGGCATTTGTATTGTCTTAGAATGTCCCATCTCATGACCGGTTGATGAGTTTTTTTTTTTGTCTACATTTCTAGTTTTAAAATATAAAACTCTATAAGATTTATTTTCTACATTACCCACTGTGCACTTCTGAAGTTTTATATGATTATTCCTCCCTCCCCTGCTCTTCGTTCCCTTTGTTTTGATGGGAACTTTACTTAGGGAAGTGGCTATGAGTAAGAGATGATACCTTTGCTAATGGGTCTTTATTTCAGGTAAGGGCTATTCAGAAATCATGGTGGGGAATACTAGAGAAGATTGAAGCAGCCAGAGAAGTAGCAATAAACAGTATAATGGAGATGGAGTTGGAGGAAAGGATCACAACAAGTATAGGGAAGTATGAAATATATGTATGTTTGAATTTGAGCCCCAGAACCCTAAACTTTAAAACAATTTGAGAATGAAAGAAAAAAAATATTTTAATGCAAGCCCCAAATTGCCACAAGGTGCTTAATATAGAAGCTTTAAGAAGATGCATTGAGTTGAATGTTTGTGGTTGGTTTCAATAGTGCTAAGAAATCTTCCCGAGCCAAAATCCTTTTGAATATTTAAAGAAAATTATCCAAATCTTTTTCCACTTCTTCCTTCTTCCACCACATCTCTCTAAACTAACCTGTCACATCTATCTATTAATATGAAAGGAAATTCATAACATAATATAATGACCATGAAATGAGAATTTTGAACTAGTCTCCTATAAACCAAAACTTACACTATGAAAGGTGATAATCAATGGGAAACTTATGATACCAAAGTGAGCAAGTGAAAGGAGCATTTCGCTGTGAAAATTCTTTAACACATCCCCCAAATCAGAACACAAAAGTAATATGATCTCAAAAGTCATCTTATTCAAGGTTAGAGACAGTCCATAATAGTGATTTAGGAATTTAAGAAAACGTAACGACATTCAACATAACAACATTTTTCAAACAAAATAGCAGTGACTGAGAGTTCTTGTTTTCCAGGTGTATCACAAAGTATATTAATTAGCATTCTTCTTTATGTGTGCCTTGATTGCACTAGAACTCAATTTCTGTGAGAATTCACATGGAGTCCTAAGAAGAAATTGAGTCATATACTCTTTCATTATACTATTTGCAAAGTAAATAATTCTTATCAAAGGAAATACAAAGAAATCAAAAGGGAAATCAGATCACTTACAGGAGCAAACCCAGTGTTGAAGGACTACATTTCTCATTTCTGAATAAGGGATAGAAGATTATGATTCTACCTGAAAAATCCATAACTGTTCAGTTTTGTGGAGTTGCAAAGGAAAAAGAGAAAATAGCATGTTAACTCTGTTAATATCTTATTGAGTAACTGTTAGAATTGTCTAACACTGACAAATAGGAAATTAAATGGATGTATTTAATCTTACTTTGCTATTAGATATTTCTCTTGTGATATATTGAATGTAACAAAATTTTATTTTTCTGTCTTACAATTTAACTTTTCATTTTATTTTCTATGTAGAAAGCATGCATCAGGATTGTACCCGTGGTGTTGCAATAAATTTATGTACTGGGCATCTTCTGTTTTAGATTGGTTTTTCCAGAAATAAAAGCTTGAAGCAAAGGTTTAATTGCTAATACTGTTTTAGGGAATGCAAACAGCTAGAGATAACCTGAAGATGATGTAGCATTCAAAAACAGAGTAACTCTAAGAATGTACTATAGAGTTCGTGGCTACAGATTCCTTCACCTCCTAGAACTGTTTTCTAAGAAACTATATAAAACGCATCTCAAAATGGTTTATCCTGATAAAAATAAAAACATATTCTTCTGTTTCATTCTTTCCCTTCTTAAAGATCAGTCTTCAGAAATTTGGTAATTCTCCAAGCTTCCATATGAATGCTTGAAAAGGCATGGAAACTGAATTGAATTCCATAATATTGAGTATCTTTACCGACCAAGGAATAGCTCAAGGGCAAAAGCAAAATAAAAAAAAATGCCATGCACCTGTATGGGACAAGACACTGTCAGTTTGTACTTATTGGTATCCATGGAGAGCAAGTGGCCATAAAAGGGTTAGAACAAGATGTAGTGAAGGTAAAAAGATGTGAAGCGGTGCATCAGAAAAGAGGTTCTCAAATTGTTGCAAGCATCACAAGCACCTGGAGGGCTTAGCACATCACAGATCTCTGGTGCTACCCCCAGACCTCCTGATTCAGCAAGGAGGTCTAAGGTGGGACTCAAAAAGTATGTTTCTAACAAGTGTACAGGTGATGTGTAGCTACTGACCTCAGAACACAGTTGGAGAACCATATGAATCAACAATCAATTGCATACCTTGTCATATTTATTAGCCAACTCCTGGAATTTGTTCTGCGCATGACTTTTTCTATAAGTGTGATTTATTTACCCCAGGCTATAGACTTCAGTGTCATCAAAGGACTATGCAGAAAGCAGGTCCACTTACCTACATAGAGGCGATGAAGATGGTGGTAGAGTGATCTGTGGAGAATAAATGCAGTCTTCTGAATTATGTGCCTCATATAAATGTCTTTGTTGAGACAGCTGAATGGTAAGGCTGTTCATCTCTAGGAAGCAGACAAAGAAAAATAGGACTGGATGGATCTGGAAGACAAATATTCTTTTTTTCTTGAATCTTAAACTGAAGCCAACTCTTCTATAGTTAACTATTTTCCATTTTAGAGTAATATGTTTTATGAGAAGATGGAAAAAATAAGGTAAATCTAAGCATAATCTAAGAAGATGACTTTCAATTTATTAAGACCCATGCATAAATATGTATGTATTGATAATTAGGATTATCAAAAACAATAGAGAAAAACGCTATCAGGGCAATAATTGTGCCTCAATTATACCAAGAGCTATGAAAACACAGGAGGCCACAATATAGAAAATTGAAAAAGCATACTGAAGATAGAAATGATTTTGTACCTTTATAGATATTATGTCTTAAGAATTTGTTTTTCATTCCCTTGAAATAATTAAGATGAATATCCCAAAATCATGGCATGAACATGCCTGCTAAATAAAAAATGAGGGTCATAGATAGAGAGAAATATCAGGAGGCACATCCCATTACAGCTATTATACAAATGATTATTCTTGCTGACCTAATAGCTATGCAGAAGTCCTTCCTTCTGGCCCCAAGGGTGCTTCTGTTTAATTGAATTAATAATTTAATAATAGAAACTATTAGAGGAACTGCAAAGTCAAAAGTAAGGGATGAAAAGTTTCCATAGAAAGCAGAACATGTAGACAATTTCCATTATGCCATTCAAACTTTTTGAACATCTGTCTTGCATAAGAAATTTGCTAATAAAGTAAAGTATAGGGAACATTAAAAACTACCTTTGTCCTCTAGCAGTTCATGGTGTATGATGCAAAATTATTAATAAGCAAATAATTCTAAGAATTTGTAAAACAAATCATTTAAAATTTTGAACAAGTATGATATATTTCTTTTAAGAAATGCTGTTTCTGAATTATTTAAACTAGAATATTAGTCTCTGGAATAACTAAACCCTGCATACATGATTACTTTAATAGTCAAAACAAGTAATAAAATATATTTAATGCATCACACAGACACACATATATAATTAACTTCAATATATACAATCATTGAATCCCCAGATCCTGTTCCATCTCTGTCTCCTGAATCTCCCTTGGTTCAGAGTGTCTCACAACTGTCATGAATCTGACACTGTTGTGGAAATGTAGCAGAATGGGAAAATGAATTTATAATAATCCAAGCAGTGCTTTTGTCACTAAACACAATACCAAGCATTTGTTCTCATGGATGGTCTATTTGAGGTAACAAGGAAGAATGGAATTCTGAATGGAATGCTCTCTTACATATTGTATAAAATATAAATTAGAACACAAATACTATGAGAAAGAGATAAGCAAGATGAAATATGAAGAGAATGTACTCTCAGAGGGAGCTAGCTCACAGGGAATATTTATTTCATAAAATTTTTTTTATTTAATCCAAAATACACACTAGACTAAAAATGGTATTTCATAAATCTACTTTTTCCAAGAAATCAATACTACTAGTATTTTAAAAAGATAAATATCATAAGTACCACATAGTAGTAACATTGCTTGATATTGGTTGTAACATTGGGAGAACAAACACAAAGCCATCAGAAAAGACAACCTTTTTTCTTTTCCTTGATTTCTCATTTTTCTTCTCTTCATCTTTTTCCTTTTCTCTTCCTCTCCCCCTTAACTTTCTTGTACTCTTCGTGAAATACAAGGAGCACCAGTTTAATAAAATAACAACCCAATGTTTTAAGAGCTGAGGAAGCTGCCATGCTGTGCCAGGTGAGGTATCATTTGAACTCCGACCTCACGGAGGGTGAGTTTATCAAGGAGAAAAATGACCCAGGTGAGAAACGCCATGGGTGAGTCACAAGGACTGCTGTGGTCTTGTCATGCTTCTTAAAATGTTGCCAGTTACAAACCTTTTGATATTCATTAAATATTATTAAACTGTTTCTTTCTACATCTTTGACACAACTACAGGGGCGATATGCCCCACAAAATCACTCTAATAGCTCTCCAAGATCCAAAGCGAGGAAGACTGAAAGCATTAGGGCAGAGCTCAGGAGTCAGGAGCGAAGCTCCTCCTTCACTTGAAAAGTCTTAGCTATTTCTCCGTGGTTAACCATAGACTCATAATAACGAGAATATATTTTCCTCTATTTTCTGCTTGACTACCCATTTCTCCCTACTCCATCGCTAAAGCAAATTTAAGACTCAGTACTAGCATTATCTCAATGAATATTGTATTTGTTAAAAGTTTACAGAAACTACTTGGATATCCATATATTTGGGGTTTTGTTTATAATGTTGTGCCTATGAGAAAGGGCCTGCCTGCTGTTCAAAAGAACAACTTAGAAACACTTTGGATTAGGAAAGGTCACTGGTATTGGACATTCACTCGTGCAGGCCATAAAGGGCATGGAAATTCACAGTGCCATGCCGGCACTCTGACGTAGATTTTTCTTATCCTGTGAGACCGAGCAAGGACAGTGGGGAGGCAGGCACTGGTCACATCTTTTATTTCTTTGAATTCCATAGCAGATAATGCCAAAAGGTGGATGGCTATTTTAAATGTCAGCTTTACCTTTTGTTGATTAGTTCCTAGCATAATCTTTTCACAAAGGTCTACCAAAAGTAATGAAATGGTATTTGATTTCATACTGAGAGCAAACTGTGCCAAGTAAGTAATTATGAAAGAAAGTAAAAACATTTAGAGTCATGTACGGGCCAGGAGCGACACAAAACTGTATCAAAAGGACAATGTGGACTGACTGCGTTTACTGTTTATATCTTGAATTACAATTTTTAAGCATTTTAAATCCTGACAATCTGGAATTGTAACTATTTTATTACTCAAAATATATTTAAAGTTTTCACCAGGTTTTCTCAGAGTTCTATGATTCAGATGTAACCTGTCACCTGATTTCACCTACAAATCATTTTACTCCCAATCTCCACAGAATACATTATTTGTATAGAGTCCACCTCAGAATGTGTTATTTGTGTATCATCATCAGAATGTAGTATTTCTTGGTTAGACATGTGTTCCAATCCTTTTGTTGAAGATTATATCTAGTTACCATTCTAAGTGAACTTTCCACTTTTCTATACATATAAAAATGAACAAAATACTAATTTTTAAACAGTAACTTTTGTAGAAACTCTAACATTCGTCCACTCTTTCATGAATTTATCTTTTATGAAGAGAAGTAAGATACTTTCAATTAGTAATGCTATTTTCCAAGAGATATTTTAACTGCAGAGAAAAGAAATTCTTTTATGTTTTACTTTGATTCTGTGTTGTGCAGGTAAGTGAAGAGGAAACGAAGTAGCTGGAAGTTTAAAAATCCTTACTCTGATTATCTGAAAATCAGCACATTGAGTTCCTTATTAGGAGGATACTATCAGTTTGGGCTTATTGGAAGTTTGAGAAACAAGCTGTGACTGAGGCAGCTCTAACCCTTGGAAAGCCATTCAAAGAAATGGAAATCTCTGCAGAGTGTGGGGAGTAAAGCAAACCCTAGGAGAAAATGATTTCTTAAGTGCACACAAATAAAAATATTGTTTCTTATTTCAAAAAATAATTACCTCTGAGAATTATTGTAGCATAGCTAAACACCACACCTAAACTAAGTTACCTTTTCCAGAAATGTAGAATCTTAGGAAGACATCCTCTCCTAACTCCCCCATACAGATCCTTGAGAATAATGCAATATTAGCTATCCTGCCAGTGGCTATGAGACATAATTGCATTCTTGGGCCTATCCAGAAGATAAAAGGTCAGTTATCCTGTGCATCATCCTGGAGAACTGGCCTGAAAGTTTCAGGTGGAAGGAATTCAATTGCCTACTTGCCTTGGCAAAGCTTTTGAGAGATCAGCCCCGCTGGGCCCTGCCCTGCCACCTTTCTGACACACCTCCACTGTGAAGAGTCACCTGCAGTCATTTACTTAGCTAATGTGGACAGGATCTTGGCACAATTGGGCTGTTCAGGAGTCCTGCTTTTTCCAGGGATTTGCCAAGGCTCTGATGCAGAGCAGTGATGAGCAAACTACCTGACCCTCACTACCCTCAGATCATAAGCACAAGATGCTGCCTAGGGAACTCACAGAAAGAAGTGAAAAGTGTGTTTGCTTAGAGATCTCTGGTGGACATATTGGGAGATGCTTCAGACTTGGATATGACTCCTCCTGAGACTTACAGATGACTTTAAAATCTAAACGCCTCATGAACATGATGAAAAACTGAGGTTTGGTCAGGGAACTAATTCAAGGCACTACAAATGCTTTATGGCTTAATCGATTTTTCCACTGAAACTGTCTCAAATAAATTAATAAATCTAAAATAATTCCTAAAATTAAGCATTACATTAATAAACACAGTATTTCCCCCCATGACATATTTTCAGCACTTTGTTTTAATCTTTATGTCAAAATACAGTAATTTGTGTATTCCACTATGTTACTCAGACATCTAGAAATCATTTGTCCTCATCCACCAATAAACTATACATAGGGAAAAAAATTCTAGAGGCTGAGTAATATGGTGACTGAGTAAGAACAGGAAAGAGACTATAATGGCTGGTTTTAGTTTGACTAAATGAGAAGCACAGGAAATGAAAGAAAAAAAGCCAGAAAAAATGGGATTATATCAAACTAAAAAGCCCTGCACAACAAAGGAAAGAAGCAGCATAGTCAAGGACAACCTACAGAACGGGAGGAAATATTTGTGAAATACACTAGGGGTTGATATCCAGAATATATAAGAAACTCCAAAAACTCAACAGCAATTATGATAGCCTGATTCTAAAAATGGGCAATAACTCTAAATAGCCATCTCTCAAAAGAAGACATACAAATAGCCTACTGGTATATGAAAATGCCCTCAGCATTACTAATCATTTGGAAAATGAAAATCAAAACCACAATGAGCTATCATACCATCCTGGTAAGAAAGTCTATTATTAAAAAAGTTAAAGACAACAAGTGAGGAGTAGAGACAAGGGAGCACTTGCACACTCCTTGTAGGAGAGTAAATTAGTAAAATCATTATGGAGTCAATATAAAGGTTCCTCAAAAAATTAAAAATAGAACTACCATATGGGGTGTATGTTTCAAAAGAATACAGTATCTGAAAGAGACATCTGTAGTGTTGTTCACAATAGACAAGAGATTGGGGCAAAAATCTGTGTCTGTCAACCAATAAATAGCTAAAACGTGACCCATATATATAATGAAACACTATTCAGTCATTAAAACAGAACAAAATCTCATCATTTAGGGAAACAAGACTGAAATTGGAAGAGAGACTATTGAGTAAAATTAGGCATAGACACATATGAGTACTGCATGATCTCGCTCACATCTGAAGTCTAACTATAATCTGATCTTACAGAAATTCAGTGAAATAGTGGTTACAAGTGCCTGGGAGGAGTAAAGGTGCGGAAAAGATGGGGACCAGTTGGTCAGTGTGTACTAAATCACAGGTGGACAGCAACAGAAGTTTCTGGTAATCTGTTGTACAGTATGGTGGCTTTGGATAACATTATGTAATATATATGTGGACAGAGCATTAACTTGTACCCCATTAATACATATACATATATATATATATAAAATAAAAGCAAATAAAATTGGAGAAACAAACATAGACAGTAAAAATATTTCCATAATGCTGTGAGTCTAGTATTAGAGAAGATATTTAATATTATTAAATTCATTATGAGACAAACTACTGGCTGGCAGGAGTGTCCCCAGTCCCCAGGGGAGCAGGTACAGGGCACCAGGTAGCAGAGGCAAAGATTAATCAACCAACCTGGTTGAGGATAGCACCTGGGAAGTGAGGGGAGCAACCAGAACCCACAGCTGTGGACATGGAGTTCAGCCCACCGGAACCTCAGCCTTGCGGCTTCCATTAGCAGAGGTTAGAGGGCCGGTCTTGTTCGCCATCAGGAGTAACCACAGTCTGGGGAAAGGCAATGAGGGTGCTTTAGTGCAAGGCGGGCAGAGTGCAGGCCATCGGCTGTAAAGCTGGGCATGGAAACATCGCATCTGGTTGGACACCAAGACCACAGAGTATGGAAAGAAACTGTTTATTCGCAAACACTAGAATTTTCCTTTGACTCAATTGTTTTTTCATTTTTCTGTTTTCTAATCTTTTCTTTATCAGAAATTTTGGGGTATTGGGGCTTTTCTCCCTCCCTCCTTTTTATCTTCTTTAATTTCTTTTCTCCTTTCCAATTTTTTCCCATTTTTCTTTTCTTTTGTCTCTTATCTTTTTATTCTTGTTCATTCTATCCAGAGAGTTTTCTAACTATGAATTTCCTTTTACTCCTAAATAGAATGTATATTGTTTTCAACAGCACATGGAAGTTTTTCCAAAATAGACCACATACTACCCAATAAATCAGCCCTAGGTTAAATAATTGAAGTTATACGATGCATATTACCAGACCAGAGTGCAATGAAGTAATTAATCAGTGACAAAAGAAAAGAGAAATTTTCCAAATGCATAGGAAATAAAAAATGAAATATAAAAGAAATGAAGGAAGATCTAAAGCAGTATCTAGAGCTAAATGATAATGCCAGTACAACATGCCAAGACTTCTGGGACATAATACAAATAGTCTTATGAAGGAGGTTTAAAGCTGTAAATACCCACATCACAAAAACAGAGTGAACCTGAATAAATAACCTAACCAAAGCCTGTAAGATCTTAGATAAACAAGAACAATCCAAATCCAATGCTAGTACAAGGAAGGAAATTATAAACATCAGAATAGACAACAATGAAATTGAGATAAAAAATATCCCAGAAAGAACTAATGAAAGAGTTGGTTCTTCATAATAAATAATGTCAGTAAATAAATAAGCAAAATTGGCAAGCCCTTATTCAATATAACCAAAAAAAAAAAAAAGGAGAGAAGAGAGTCAAATTAATGTAATTAGAAATGAAAAAGGTAAAAAAATCACAGTGAATACTGCCAAAATAAAAAAAAAATTAACAATTACTTCACAAGCCTGTATTGCAATGAATTGTAGAATTCAGAAGAAATGAATATATTCTTAGATACATACAAATTGCCAAAATTGAACCAAGAAAATTTCTAAACTCTGAATTATCAGATAACAGGAAATGTAACTGAAGCACAAATAAATTTCCTACCAGAAAAGCCAAGTCTGTGTGGCTTTACTGCTAAAATCTATAGAAACTTCAAGGAAGTTCTAACACCAATATTCCTCAAGATTTTTAATGAAATCAAAAGGGAAGAGTATTCCTAGCACTTGTAACCACTATTTCACTGTGAATTTCTGTAAGATCAAATTACAGTTAGACTTCAAATGTGAGTGTGATCATGTAGTACTTATACTTGTCTACACCTAATTTTACTGGATAGTCCCTCTTCCAGTCTCAGGCTTGTTTCCCTAAATGATGAGATTTCATTCTGTTTTAATGACTGAATAGTGTTTCATTATATATATGGGTCACATGTTTTAGCCATTTAAAATGATAAATTAGTACAGACAACATAAATATCAGTGTAGAGATTTGTCAAAAAACTGAAACTAGAAATTTTATTTCAGCCAGCTATTCTCCCTCTACGCATCTTCCCTGAAGAATTAAAGACATCATATTACAATGATACCTGCATACAGACTTTTATTGCAACACAATTTGTAATAGGTAAATCTTGGATGTGGACTATACATCCACTGACATGTGAATGAATAAAGAAATTACGATATTTCACATACAATGATATTCTACTCTGCTATAAAAGGATAAACAAGTCATTTGTAGTAAAATCAATGCATCTTGAGATCACAGTGTTAAGGGAAGTAAATCAGACCCATAAGTTAACATCACTTGACATCTCTTTTATGAGAAAATTAGAGTAAAAGTAATAGAGAGATAATAGGAGGTAGGGAGATAAACCTTTTTCAAAGAAGAGGGGATCAAGAGATGGAGTGAAGGGGGAAAATGAGGGAAGAAAAGGAATAAAAGAAGATGGGTGTGTTATACACCAACTCCACATAAGGAATACAAACATTATGTACTGCAAACATGTACAAAAAACAAAACAAAACAAACAAACAAAAAAAAGGGAATTAAGAGATGGATGGATGGGGCAGGAGGAAAAATGTGTTAAATACAAGCACCAACCTCCCATGAGAAATATATATATATATTATGTGCTACACACAGATAGCAATGAAATTCAAAAAGACACTGAAGAATTTTACCTATCACTGGTTGAAACCCTGCATTTCATATTTCATCACATTGTATTATTTCATATCCTGTTATCTTACATACCATACAATAATGAGAAAAATATAAGCAAAATAAACTTTTTAAAATACTACTAAAACACTTCACTGTCCAATAAAGTTATCACCAAATGTAAGACATTCTGATTCTGATATATTAAAACATAAAAAAATTGACAAGTGTATCGTGTGCCTAAATTATTTACTGAATCAGTCCTAAGATGTTTTTTATCAGTCCCCATTATAATGGTATCTTGTTTCTAGAGCACTATTATTTGAAAATTCCACCACCATTCCTAAAATCCTGTTGAACAATAAAAGTTAAAATTTTAGAAGTATAAAAAGCTGTTTATGAGAGAAAAGAAAGGAATAAATGTGATTCTGTTTCCAGATTTATCCCACACAACTATGTATGAGTATTTCAAAGAAAGAGGAGAAATTACTGATCGTTTTTTATTCGGGTTAAGTACACATCAAAAGCTTTTAAGATAGGAGTTTCTCTTGTTCCTTGACTCCATTCTCTCCATATCTCCCTAGAGGTATGTGATACCAAAGTATATTTTTAATTAAGGAATATGCACAGTATGCATTTTTATCTAATGTGAACTCAAGGAGAAAGTGTCAGAGAAATATTGTTCCTTCCAATAAATTTATAATACCCTCACCATTAAAAATACTAGTATATTTTAAAAGTATTGTGTTGTGAGCAGTGTATTCTTAATCAAAAAAATATATGCATGTACAATGTATAGTAATGTCATAGTCCAAACCAAGCACAACTGAATAATATCTCATCTGAATTGGTTTGTGTTTAGCTCTTTATTAATAATTTTTGAGTCTCAAGTACAGAAGACTATGTTTATCACATTCATTTATATTAAACTAAATCAACCTAATTTAATGAATACTTTCTGTCTTGCTTTAGTTATTCATCTGGAATTTATTTATGTCTCTATATATCATTTTTTCTTCCTTTGTCCTACAGCAGCAATTTTAATGTATTTAATGCATTTCAGTTTATTCAAATGTACTTTTACAAACTTCAAACTATATGATGTGAAAATGCTTGAATTTATCTAAAAAATATTATGTTACACATATCATTATTGTTCCCATTTTCACTAAGTGTTGTGTTTACAGATGTCCTCAGAGTTTTGCTCACGCTTATAATACAGGCAGCTATAAGGGAACACTGTTTCCATTTCCACAATAGAAGAAACGCAAAGTTAAAAAACCCGAGTTTTATTGGGTGTATTTTTCTTTTATTCCTTATGTGAGCTAAAGTCTTAAAGTAATGTGGAGAATCGAATTTAAAAAGATGAAGAACATTTACCAAATGAGACCATAACCTGAGCCATAGAGAAAATTTCAACAAATTTAAAAGACCTGAAATTATAAAACTTTTATGCTTTCATGGTAATACAATTAAGCTATATATATTTATTAGTAACAGTGATACATGTAGAAAATTCTTAAGCAATCTCATTATAAATATATTTCTACATAACCCATAGTTCAAAGAAACCATAAGGTAATTTAGACAATAATTTAAACTGAATGAAAATGAAAAACACACCAAAATTTGTGGAACACTACTAAGGCAATACCTTGAAAAAAATATATTATTAAAAGTGTAGGAAAAAAGCCTTAAATAACTATATATATTTAGTTATTTATATAATAAAATGGAAAGAAAAAAATTAAACTAATCTCAAGGTAAGTATAAGAAAGAAAACAATAAAGAGTCAAAATTTATGAAACATAAAAGGAAAAATTTAAAAAACAGATGAAAGTATAATTTTTAAAAGATTTATAAAATTGGTATAAATCTTGAAAGACTAATTGCTATGGTTGATACAATGTGTCAATTTGAGAAGTTTAGAAGTTTAACTGAGAGACTCATCAGGGAGCCAAGGTTCTTACTTTGCAAACATCGCCATCCTGTGCAAGAGGAGGGCAAGGAGACTTTGTGAGTGCTACACTGGCCCTGGAAGGAGGGTGGCCTGTGTGAAACAGAAAGGAGGAAAAGAGACTTTCTCTTTCTCCCTTTTGCTCTGACTGCTTTTCCTGGCTACTGCCTTGAAGTGTTGTCTTGGTGCCCAAGCCACCCTACTTTGGAACCAACTGATTATGGACTGAAACCTCCACAAACTGTAAGCTAAATAAACCTTTCCTTCCTTCATTTTGGGTGTCAGGTATTTTGTCCCAGCAATGAGAGAAAAGTAACCAAGACACTAATCATGAAAAATACACTACCTAAAGTTGTTCACGATATCTCATTATTTCTGGATGCCTGTAGAAAATATAATAATACACTCTTTTCTTCCTAATATGGGAAGCATATATATTTTACTTATAAGAAATGAGAAAATTCTTTACCTCTTTGATGAAAGAAATGAGGTCCAATTTTAATAGAGTTTCTTAATAGACTCATACTTGAAATTCCAAAAATTTTAATTGAAAAGAAAAATAAATTCAGACCATAAAATTTGGAAAGAAGAAATACAAGTGACTGCATATGAATGCAGCATATCCTGTATGCTAAAATTTCCCACTAAATCTAGAAAGAAAGGATATTGAAACTAACAAGTGAGTTTAGCAAAAAGGAAGAATGCAAGTTTAGATAACAAAAATCAATTTCACCTCCATGTATTGGCAATTATAATACACAACTTTAAATTTTAAAAATATGTATTTATGTGTATCCCAACAACAATAAAATTATTTAGGAATAAATGTAACAAAATAGTTTGCATACCGATAACTATAAAACATTATTTAAAAAAAGTAAATGAAAAATTGAGTGATTCAAAGATTAGGTGACTCAATATATTAGGTAGTTCTTGTTATAACTAATGGCCTACAGAATCAATAGCATTTCATCCAAAGTTATAGAAAATTTTTATTAATTAGGAAACAGTTTCTTAAATTTATATTGACCATGTGAAGGGCATAGCATAGCAAAAATGACTGTGAAAAGAAAATGTTTGGAGGACTTTTATTACCTGACCTCAATACTTTCTACAAAGCTATGATAATCAATAAATTTAAGAGTATTTCTAGGGTTTTAGAGAGACAGGCAGATGAACAAGCATAAGTTGCCCTATTATTAATAACACAGAGACATGCCTATGTTTATGTGGCACCAAGTAAATTTAAAGAAGAAAAGTTACTGTTCTAAGATGGTAGTGGAATAACTGGATATTCGGGTGCAAAGAAGAATTGGCTTTAATTTTTACATCATACCATACAGAAAAACTAATCAAAAACACAATGAACATAAGTTTAAAATATTACCATGTACACAGGAGCAAGCACAGAAACATATTTGTGACAACAAACTATGTCTTAGATATAATACCCAAAGCATAATGTTAAGGGAAGAACATAAGTCAAAAAGAATATACAGTGTGATTTCATTTTTACAATATTCTAGAAAGGACAAAACTTGTGGAAACAAGTGTGGTAAAGGGGATTATGTGCAAAAGGGCTGAAGGAAATTTAGAGGATCCTGAATATCTTTTCTAATTTGTTTATGATTGTATTTATTCCACAGTAAACATTTGTCAAAATTAATATACTGTACAGTTCAAAAGACAAACTTCAATGGCTGTGAATTATTGCTCAATAAACTTGGCTTTAAAAACCCAAGTGATCTGTGTTTATATGTATACATCTAATTCACAGTTTTTAGTTGCTGAGAATCACCATGATTTATAGTTGCATACATTTCCCAGTGATGAATATCAACTTCTGAACACCATAAACATGGTTGCAATTAACATCTTCACAAATGTGTGTGAGGATTTCAATGGAATATATGCCTGAGAGCAGAATTTCTGAAGCATAAAGAACATGCAATTAGTTTACCTTAATAAAATCAATTTGTCCACAAGTTTGTCTTTACTCTTTTTCTGTGTAAGAGATAAAAATTAAGATGCACATGAGACCACCATGCCCTTACACTTGCGAACTAACCAACATTTTTATTAAAAGGATATTTTTTATTTCTGATTGAAATTCTTTATGTAAATATTAGTTGGTTTTTATCTTCTGAAAACTGCATTATGTTTTCTGTAATTGGTCTTCCTCAATATCGTGTCTTTCAGGGGACTTTAGATTTTTCCTTTTAATTATTTCATTTCTTCTATATTGTTCATGATTGCCAGCTTTCTTCACATCCTAATTTTGTATTAACCTTTTGCCTATGCACTCTCACCCATCAACCTCCTGTCCAGGGGTAAACACACAACACCTAGAGCTGGCTGTCCACACAGTTGGTTATCTTGGAAGACTAATACTCAGCTCCAGTTTAATTTCTGTAATTCAGCAATTAACATCTACAAAAGGTTCCAAATATTTATATATTTGATTATATTTTGGGGCATTTTAGGCCCAATTGTTATATAAAGAGAACTAAAGACATTTATTTTTCAGTTTATTTATTTATTTTATTTTGAGACATAGTCTCCTAGGCTGACCTCCAACTTGCAATCTGCCTACCTCGGGCCTCTGCGTGCTGTGATTACAGGGGCGTGCCACTACAGCTGGTTAAAAGATTGCATTTACAAAATTTGCAATTACATAAGCAATTGTGTAGTTTAAACTCTATCATTTTATAGTTGTGATTGAGCTTCAGTTTCCTTACCTTCAGATTCAACAAACTGTGGGGAGCAGTTGAGTCCCAGTAGAGTCCTAGTTGAGTGCAGAGGTCAGCGAGCAAAGCCAGTGCCAGGCATACGGGCGGCCAGAGGCTGACCATGAAAACAAGTTGACCTCTAACTCAGTTGCATATCAGCAGATGTCTGGCCTTGGTGCTGCACAGATAGATCAGAAAATATTTCACTTTCCATGGTCTGAGCAAAACACTGAGACCTTGCAGTTTTGACCCCATCGTGCATTTCCCCACTTTTTACTGTGTGTAAATAAATATGTGGACCATGCTGGGTTGTCACTGCTGCTCCATCAAAGAGGTCATGTCCCACCCAGTTCCAGTTTTCCTTTACTTATGTGTCTTGTCTTCTCGCAATCTCCTGTCATGCCCTATCAGGAACCCTGCAAGTTTTACAGGATGCGGCAACAAACCTTGGATAGAAAATATTTTTTAAAGGCACGCGTGCTGAACACATATGCACAGAATTTTCTCCTTGGCACTGCTCTCTAAGACATACAGCTAATCAGCTGTGTACATAGCCATTACATTGTATCTGATATTACAAGAGTTTATGCAAGGGACTATGGATGTCACATACAAAAACTGCTCCATCTTATGTAAGAAATTTAGCTGTCATGGATGGTGTACCTGCAGGGTTCCTAGAAACAATCCACTGTGTATGCAAAGGGATTACTGTCAACATATATGTATATTTATTCATATACGTTTATTGCAAGTTTTATGCCTTTCTCAATGAAGCACTTACCAAATTGTGTGGATTGCTTTTACTAGCCGCTTTAACAGTACTGAGTTCTTCTTCCTTCACTGCATGTCTCAAGTATAGAACCAATGTTTTCAGTCTTTATAATTAGACACAAAACCAAAATTATCATATTTATATTTTCTATAAAATCTAAGAAATATTTAGAAACTTTTATGGAGAAGACAATATAAAACAATTTTTATGTTAAGGGAAAGACTTATCTTTTTGAATTTGGTTTTACATGGTTTTGGACACTCACTTATGATTATTCTACTGCAAATAACTAATATTAAGAGCAAACAGCAAAATTTGAAGCATTGATCTATAAGGAGTTAAGATAATAAACTCTTTTCAGGAACTTTAGATAAATTATTTACATCCAAATACTTAACAATGACTCATTGTTTTAAACACTTTCAGTAATGTATAGGTCTTATAATGTTCAACCTCCCTTTGTAAGTATTTCCAAATTTACTTAGATTTTACAGTCCTCCCCCTTTAACTTTAGTAAGGCATATTTAAATACCATATAATGATTTAAAAAAAAAAACCCTTCCTTCTAACCTAGGAAAAATACGGTAGTCCTTCTTTCTCTAGAATTCATCGCAGAATATATTTAGCAACCAACTGTCTGCCTTTTATGTGTAAACGCTTCAGGTTTTGTTGTTGTTGTTGCTGTTGTTTTAGATTGAATGAATGCCCCTGTGTTCTTTAACACGTCTGTCTGAAATTGACCCAACTAATTTCAAACTTGCAAAATTCAAAAGATCAGGAGCAAAATAAAGTATGCAAGAAGCAGTTCATAAGCATGTGTTTAATACAAAGATGGACAGAGTAGACAAGCTGCATAGATTCCTAACTGGCTCAGATGACCGTCCTAGACAGAGTGCGTCCCGTTTACCTCCTCCTCCTCCTCCTCCTCCTCAGGTCGCTGGTGGCAGGTGTCGTGCATCAGCCCTCTGCTCAGCAGCATTGCTGCCTCCTCTGCCTCATCCCTGGGGTTTCTCATGGAAAACAGCAGGGAACCTGTGAAGCCCTTTAAAGGCATAGGCAGACCTGAAAGTCCTCGCTGAGCAGTTTCATCACCACCCTAAAGACGGTGGAGTAGTCTATCACAGTGTAAACAGACAACTCTGAACAACCTATGGGATTTTAATGTTAATGCATAATATTATATTTCCTTGGCAATAAAACAGCGAGCAGACTGGTAAAATTTTTCTCGCACTATTAAATGTCTCATGGTCTGAAAAGTTGGTATTTTGTTCACTAAAATTTGTTTCTCAAGTGCTTGTTAAAGGGGGAAATGTAGTGTCAATTTACTTAGAATCAAGTGCTTTCAGTATATTTCCAACAAGAGTACATCTTCTCATCCTACCCTGGACATACACCACTAAAAGCATTTACTTTATGTATTTACTGTTGGATAGTTCATTGTTCTACCAAACTGTTTCAAAGGAATATTTGGCTAAGTCAAGTACATATACAAGAATAAAAACATCCAACACAGGCATACACAAACTAAATCTCTAGTGCTAACTGCATTCCCTATTTTGCTGAGAAGACACTATTCAGTCAGTAGATAGCAATCAGCTATAAAGGTTTGAAAGATTATGTTTTCTGGTAATTGAAAGGTAGGCTAGCTACTTTGAAGGGTCTTCCTGCACCATGCTGTACTACTTAAATCTGGATGGAACATGCTTCAAAGACACTGGCACACTCATGACAAGTACAGAAAATCCCCAAACACCAGAAATTATGCCAACACAACAGTAACAATCACAACAGCAAAACTATGAACTTCAATGAGAAGCAGAAGTTATGATGGGTGTATCCTCCTCCTAACACTAATGCCTCTAGTGATACTGAAATTCGAGCTGTGTCCTTGAGCCCAAGAAGTAAAGAAACTGGATTTGAAAACCCCTGGAGTGAGACAGAAGCTCTGAGAATGACAAAGTCTCCGATTAATACAATTTCTTAGTCCCCAAGGAAACAGAATCCTCTCTGGAGAATAGCATCATTAAGTCAGTTTTCTCTCAAATTAAGTTCAATCAAATGGGAATATTTTCTTAATCACAAAACTACATCTAGAAAATATAATAATGTGAAGTAAATTCAGCAGAAATTAAAAAAGTTTATGCATAAAAACTTAACAGCTTTATACAAAAAGAAACTGTAGGTAATTAAACCATCAGATAAAAACCCTAATACGGTACAAAATCCCCAAGAGAAAGAAGTTTTACAATGTGAACAACCAATAAGAATGGCTACAATTACAACATTGATTTTGAAAAGAACCAAATAACATTTTACTGTAAAACCTTGCCATTAATAAGTAGGTAACAAAATATCCAAAAAGTTTTCAGAGGATTGAAGATAAATTTGAAGAAAATAGCCTCATCAAAGTTCAGAAATAGAAAATATAAAATAGTGTTGAAAGAGAGAAAGGATAAATGAGGTCTGACTGCCGATTTAAGTCAGAATTAGAGAATGGGTGAAACTCATAACTTCTAAGGAGAAAAAATTGAAATTTTCTTGCAAGATATTAAAAGACTTATGCAAAGCAATGTACTACATTCATGGTTTAAAAGATTCCTTGTTTTAATTATCTAGCACATGATACTAAGATATTTCTTCTGATTTATTTAAATTATAGTAAAAAATTCAAACACTATTTTAAAGGAGATTTTGTGTAAGACATTTGGATACTTCAGAATTCTATTGTCGTAGTGGCATTTAATTTAAAAAAACTAGAAACAATGCACTGACAAAAATATGGGAAAACTAATTTTGCAACAATTACAGAATAATATTATAAAAGAAATAGAATGGATTCAAACCACACAAAACAACATGGATGAACCCAATGTAGAATGAGAGGAAACTACATATCATAGACATAACACAAAACTCAAATTTCGTAAAACTCATAACATAGCACATAACATAGCACATACTATAAAAATCAAAACAAAGAAAATTAAGTAGCGTATTATTTATTAATTAAAGATCTGGTAATATTATTTTAAAAACAGCAAGAAAGGAATAACAAGCAAAGTTCTACTTAAGGAATTTAGGAAAAGTATTTTTGAAGAACAGACAAATATCAATACTATAGACATTTTAATAGATTGTAAATTTGATAGTTTATAGTTAAAAGTTAGTAAACTATAAATATAGCTTACTATTTCTCAAATATATATAATATATATCTTGCACTTTACAAAGAGTTCTAAAAATAGCTTGCTCAAATAATACTCTCATTTTATGCAAAATTCCAAAAGCATATTGAGAATTCTTGGCCTTGGATTACAGCTATTAGACATGGAAGCCACTTTATATAGGAAAAAAATGGGCCAGCACTACCCTGGGACTTAGCACAACAATGGGGTAGAAAAGTAGATTTTGTTCTGACAACCAAGCCATCACGTCTTGCAGACTCTGGACGCTGGTGAAGAAGTCTGTAGCATTTATCAGAAGAAATACCAGCACTTGTTATTAAAGTAAATATTGGGCATTCAGTATTTGAGGGTAATTCCTTTTCAGTTTATATAATTCTTTGTAAGAGAACTCCTTTCTGCTTTGCTCTTTAGGTCCTACTTGTTTCCTGAAGGAACAGCATTTGAGTTTTTGCAAACACAGATTAGCAATCTTCACTAAGGTGGTTCTAAGCAGCTGACCCTATTTTTCAGGTGTAGATAGAGAAAAGAAAATGATCTGTGTATGTAGGAGTTGATGAGGGGATTATGGAGAGGAAATAGTGTCACAGAAAGAAAAAGTAGTTCAAGTAAAGGCAAAGCTGTCATTTCTCATCCTTATTCCTTTACAATTCAAAGAGCATGTCATTCGTTAGGAAAGTGGTCTGCCAGCATTTCCTGTAGAACCACATGAAACCCAGTGCCTGCTCCATTGGAAAAGTGAACAAGCAGCTAGAGGTTCCGTGCAGTCCTCTCCCCTTTGGCGACATTCTCAGTTTCTGACCTCGCATCTTCCATGCAGTCCAGGAGCGTGAGTTCTGTTCCTGCCCTGTCTTCTGCATCCTATAGCTCATCTAGAACATCCTGTACAATCCACTTGAGACGCCAAAATCAAATTTTTCTCTTCCCAAGTCCTTCTACTTGTCAACCAGAAATTAATTCAAAAATATATAGTGATCAGTAATATATACTCCTATGCTTTCTATGTAATCACAGTCAGTAGATACCAAAAAGGCAGTAACTGAAATAATCACTAAAGTAAGCCACCCTAAGATGGGAAAGACTCACTGATTATTGACTAATTCTCTCTAGGGATTTCCATAAGATTTTGGTAGAACACTGGGAGAGATGATTTTTAATGTCCTTTTCTGAACAGCAAGGAAAATTGCAAAGACTATCATTAAGATAATAAAATACTAAGTTTTGCAGTTTTTATATGATGATACAAATTATGTAAAGAGTTATAAAGTGTAGTCGTAAGATTACAACACATAATATTTGTGAAAATTTAATATTTTTAGTGTAAGAAATTGTATCAATGACTGCGAGTCAAGAGATTCTAGTTTCAGTTCTTGATTTACTATAAGGTAGATCAGTAAATACGTTAATGGACGGGCATGACACTGACTTGCTATTTGTTGATCTTTTTCTCAATTGCTAGAGAGTAAAGTGCAGTATACCAGTGTTTAGAGGCAAAAACCACTTACAAGCCACTTATAAGCTAGGGCTTATTTATTCAATTTATATAGGTTTCAGTTTCCTCATTCACAAAGTGGGAATAATGTTAAAAGTACTAAATTTAAATTTCTCAAGATGCTTAAAATTGCATTTACTGCATCTTTTATAAGATATCTACTTAAGAACATGGTAACAACTAAAAAGAACTGCTTTTATTAACTGGGGAGACAAATAAATGTGTACTATGAGAGACTTACATTTTTTTCAACTCCATTATTTCTTCCAGTTTAATTATTGCATAATTATGATCTTGATTTTCCCTATTTTTCAAAATAGATTTTCTAAGTCATCTTTATATTAGTAGTATAGATATAAAATAGTGTTTTAGATAAAATGTTTCATATGACTCTAGAAACATAATACTGGAATTATTAACACTGAAATACTCATATCTTGAAATAGAGTTGTCTTTAATATAAATTTGTTAGTAGCCAGTTGGTTCACTTTGTGTTGAGTTAGATCTTTAATGATATGCATGCCTAAAATGGAAAAGATGATCCTTGTTACTACATGTCTGGAGTCATTTTGGCATAGAACACATGGCATTAAAGTTGATTAAGCAATGTTGACTACTACAGTCTTGACAATGTTTGTAGAATTTTCCCTCCATAAAGATAAAGTTGAAATGCTTTCAGTAATTGATATTCTAACAAAAGTCCTTCCATGTCATGAGGTCTGCATTACATAAAAGTGCTTAGGCTTATTTTATATTTTCTATAAGTTTCATACAAAAGTCTTTTTATTGAATGTGTATTTTCGTTGCTTAGAGGAATGATAGAGTTCTTTATGTGTCCTGGGAAAGAACTGAACTGTGCATGAGTTCTCAGAAACTCAGCAAGGAGTGCCTCCGCCAGCTATTAGAGTGGTTCCATGGAGACTGCAAAATTCCTGGAGGGAAGCTGTAGTGACTGAATGAGGTTCAGCAGGAACATTTTCTTGCTTAAGTTTAGAATGTGCTTACAGGTACTAAAAGTAGGGGTTCGAAAGTGAAAGCATGTTCATTATGTAAGCAAAAGGGATGAAAGTTAAGAAGAACAGGCCAACATTGGCTAGAGAAAAAAGTGTTCACTACCTCATCGAAAACCCTTATCCCTTCACACAAATATGTACATTCTCCAGTTCCTTCTGCTACTTTGGACTCTTTAGCATTGGCAAAATTTGCATCCACACACAGTAATCAAAGTTGAATTGTGTACATTCTCTAAATACGACTCGTCACAATCCCTTTTATATGAAGATACTCCATAAAGAAGTCAATATAGTTGTATAATTTATTGAGATGTCAGCTCCACAAACTTGGCTGGAGCCTGGGAAGATAAGCTACATCTTTCTCTCCTTGTAAAGATGCATTGACCTCATGCAAGGAACACTTCAAGGAGTTTTGTTCTGGTAATCAATACATCTCTGTATTTATATGCCTAATCAGAATCCATCTGCTTTTCTGCTAAAGTACTGTTCAATGTGAGAGTCACATAATCAAAATTATAAACTTTATTGTATCGATTTTTTTGTTCTACTTGTTACTCGGACCACAAAAATAATTAAATATTTTCATTTTAATAACTACAAACTTGACACAAAATCATTTCTTAAAGAAATATTTCTCTAGCATTAGAATGATAGCATCTCATACTCCCAGTCCTGCCATTTCTCATTGTAATTATTAGATTTAACAGATCCAAGACTTGTTTTAAATGCTCTAGTCTTGAAATTTACCAGCTGTTCCCCAGTCATATATAGAAATGAAGGCAGCAGCCCGAGACTGACCTCGATGGCGCAGTCACACAGAGCCAGCTCTCAACCAGAGACACTCCAGTTTCAAATTATGAATCCTGCAGGTCATCTATAAATATGCTCATTTCACCACGTTTCACCTGCTGCTGTTTTGCTGAGGCAAGCGGTTGCTGCTCTTATTCATATAGCAGCAGGCATCTTTGAAACTCGAGCCACCCTTCTTTTGTTCAGAGGTGGAGAAATCAGAGCTAAGGGTGTTGAACTGTCTCCATCAAATTCTGGGAGCGGACTCAAATAAATAGGGAGGAGCAGTTTGGTGGAAATAAATCCAAATGTAAGCAACATCTTCCAATGAAAAAAGATAGACCAAACTTTAATATGCTGATGTTAGGTCAAATGCATCTTTTTGTATTACATGGGTAATACTTCCATTTCACATTGACCATGCACATTTGTCATGAGATGAGTCAAAAAAATGTATTGGGGTGTAGCCAGCTTCTTTCTGTCTGCCACCTGCAAGCCCCTGCCTCCACTGCTGTGTATTTTCTGTAACAAGGCAGCATTTCCATTTAGGCAGATGAACAGGACCCAAAGGCACCTAAATGCTTAGCATTTTCACTTTATATTTGAGTATGCTGGTAGGCTAATTTCGGCCATATGGTGTTTTCACTCTACAACAAATGTACCCTTTTTGACTTTAAGGCTTTCTCAGCTATGAAGTTTCCAAATCACAACCTGCAGTTCTATCTGGTTCTCTTAAACTCTCAAAAGGAGTAAATCAACCAACCTTCTTTCAGTCATGAGCAAATACTGGTCTATAGAAAACCAAAGAAGATCACTACCTTCGTTTGTATTTTAGGGAAAATATGAGCTATAACTATTTTATTATTTTACTTAAGTGTGTCTGTCATTTAGTAGAGATAGACACAAAATTGGAACTGTTTCTATTTCAAAATTTATAGGTTTTTCAGTGTAATTTTTAAATAGACTATCTCTGTATTATGTTGAATTAGCATGCAAAATATATTTTAATAGCACATATACAATGTACCTGTTATTGTAATTAAATTTACCAATGGTCAATTCATGAAGTAAAAATGGTCAATCATAAAGTATGATTTGTTGATCCTATAAAGTAAAAATTTATTGTGAACTTTCCAGGAGCTTGAAAGTATCTTGCTTGTTTTACTTTGTAGACACATGTGGTTTTTCTTAAAAACTTCCCACAGTGGTCCTTTGAGGCCACAAGACAGCAAAACAAACAGCAAAAATTCCAGTGAAAGCACACGACAGTGAATTTTCAGTAACTCTGGCAAACAGTCTGATTATTGAAGAGATATCTCAATCTAGCTAGCATAGACCTTGAAGGTTAATACATGATATTATTTTCAAAAAAAGGAAAATATAACTTCAAAGAAGTCTTTTTGTAGTAAGCATTGTCTTGGAACAGTGGCGTTACTGGAACTTGAGTAACAACAAGGAATATGATAATTTTTCAGATAATTAAGAGACTGGATGAAGGGAGAGGGATAGTGGAGAAGAAAAGGGAAAGGCAATATAGAAAGGGTTTAAAACTTTCCATGATGAATGCAATTATTATTTACTCCAAACATACTAATAAAAATTAAAATTATAAAAATTACGAGTTTGAATGCTTACTTAGAACAAACATACATGTAATTTCCTCAAATCATCTTTAGAAACTTCAAGAACTGACTAACAAATAGGATTTGGATAACCTCAATATGTGCTAGCAATTGATATTTCAAATCTTATGGCTTTTGATGTATTTTACAAAAGCATCCTCCAAAATCTCACTAATTTATTCTTCAATAGAAAACACATTGGGACTTTCAGTGAGATGTAATTTATATACTGTAAGAGCCAACCTTAGATGTTTATATTTCGATGGCTTTTAGAGGACTTAGGCAGCTGAGTAACCGTCACAATATTAGAACATTTCCGTCACTCTGAACTATTTCATCTCACCCATTTGCAGTCAATCCCTGCTCCTGCCTCTTGGTCCAAGGAAAACACTGCTCTCTGTGTCTTCGGGCTTTGAGTGCTTTACAAATGTTACATAAATACAATCATCTACTGCATAGCCTAGGCATCTGGTTTCTTTCATTGCTTTATAATACTTTTGAGCTTTAACTGTATTATATTATGTATCCACGGTCTGTTGGTGATTGCATCCCCCTGTACAAATATGATGCATTTTGCTACCATTTGCTGGATATTTGGATTGTTACCAGGTTTTTACAGGTATGAATAATACTACTGTCAAAGTTTCCTTTTACATCTTTGCATGGAGTAGATTTTTGTTGGTCTCTAAATGTTACTGGAACCTTCTTTATGAATTTAATTTAAATGTGAAAATACTGATTATTACAGCCTCACAATTATATAAAAATTATAACTGCAATATTATTAAGAAAAGCAGATGTTTTCCAGGAAGAGTATTAATTCAAAATGACAGTTCACATTCCAAAGTAATTTTTATGGCATACATTTTTTTTTCTATTTTATTCTTTTGGGAGAGAGGTTTAACTTTGAAAACAGGTATTATTTTCTTTCCCAAGATCTTGGGACACACTAAATTGTTCAAAAACAAATTAGAAAACATTGAGTTAGAATTCAAATGTGTTGTGTGTTTTCTTTTTATATTACAAATTTTGTATACACATTCAACAGTATTTATTTAACACATAGTATACAAGGCACTGTGTGGAATAAAGAAGCAAAACAGAATACAATGCGATTCTTATCTTCAGACAGGTTGACAAACCAAGGAAACAAACACTTCACAATGTTACTGAAGAAGTAGTAAGAACTATGCAATTTACAGGAAAAACCTTTTTCAGTGTAGGAGGCTTGTAATGGTCACTAGAAGAAGGCACATCTGAGCTGAAGCCTGAAGGAAGAAGGGTGAGTTACCTGAGAAAAGATGAGGAGAAAATTAGCCCTAGAGGAGACAATAACATATGTAAAGAATTTGAGCCAATAGAATTTGGAATTTCAGAGGAAATGCAAATAATCCCTATGGCTTCATCAAAGTTTATGATAGGGCAATAATAAAACTGGAGAAAGTAGAATGGACACACTTGTGGAAGGATTTATCAACCAGGTTAAAAGCATGAAACAAATCTACTGTCACTGGTGATAGTAGTGTCTTTCTTAATAATTTCTAGTTGTGTTATCAGATTCAGTGAAAACTTAACATTTCTAAGGAAATTATTCCTTGTTTAAAACCATGAAGGCTCGTGTTACATGGCTTCATTACTTCAATGACACCTAAAATCGTTACTTGAAATTTAAGTGCCTTAGAGATATATGCTAGGTCTCTACTATCAGAATGTAAGTTCTTTAAGGCAGTGTATGGCATGTGCTTAGTTTACCAATATTTGAATTATTTCATCACATGATAATGTGCTTGTAAAATGTTCTCCACAAATTTTTGTTGACTAAAAGAAAATAGAGACTTTCTCCTTATCATGTAGATATTGAATAGACACTGATGACTTAAAAATATATTTATATTTGGAATAGATCACTGTTTTGCGATGACTAACCTGAAAGAAGAGGGCAAGACCAAGAATAACTATCATGGAGTGTGTATTCACAGCCATGTGGCATTTTAAGTGCATTATGTACTTTATGCCTTTTAAATGTCAAAATCATGTAAAACGGATCCTATCACTGGCTGTACTCAAATTAGAACCTGAGGCTAATATTAATTAATTGAACTGCTGATGATCAACAGGGTAAGTGCCAGAGGCAGGATTCAAACTCTGAGATTTTGATTTTAGATACTGTACTCTTAATGACATTTTTCCAACTCTACCAAGTTGACAAATAGTAAATTTGATGTGAATTAGGTTTATTGTCCCTTAGGAGTTGGAACAGATCCAAGTAGTAAGTTCTAGGCAAAATAGAAAAGCAGCAGAAAAAAGAGAAATTGCACTAGGAGAGAGCACTTGATAGATTCAAGATCCTGTAGGATGGGTTGGGGCCTTCGAAAAGCACGAAGCATCACAATGTCAGAAGTACTAAGGTAAAATCAAACTGATGAGGTAGATTGAAGCTAGCCTGCATTACCTCTGTTCTCACTATGGACAGGAATTTGTCTATCCCCAAACCTCTGTAAACCTTATGAAGGGTTTTAGCAAGACAGTAAAACAATCAAATATACAGTTGAACTATAGTACGATGAATGAAAATAGGGAAACGGACTTAGGGAAAGTGGGGGACACAGGTAACAATGGAGATAGGCACTGTTTTTTTTCTTTTTTTCTGTTTTTTTTTTTTTTTTTTTCAGTACCAGAGATCAAACTCACAACCTTGCACCAGCCAGGCAGGCGCTTAAGCCTCTGAGCCAAACTCCCAGTCCTGATACACACTTTAATTAGGTAGTGTTTCTTATTATCCAAACAAGGGTGCTGGTATCCTAGATAGTATCGGCAGGGGTGTAGTAGGAGAGAAACAGATACAGTTGAAATGTGTGAAAGAAAATACTTAGATGCCAAAGGCAATGAAGAGGCGGCTGGTAGGAGCAAAGAAATGAAATATGCAAAAAAGAAAAATATATTTCAGAAAAAATAAACCACTCCTATATTTTTCTTAAAAGAATGGGAAAAAGCCTCTGTATAGATTAAGGTGAGTCAGAATGTTGTAGTAGAAAATGAAAATTTAGTTGGAATTTATTTAATTCCTGAAATAGCTCATCTGCTGGTAGTGAAGTTCATAAATCAAGCATATCAAGAAAAAGAGAACTGTCTCAAAACCTATTGGCTAACTTGCACATATTACGACTTATGACTTTGAAGTAGAATCACAAAGTATTCTAAAATTATAAGCCACTGTATATATTATTGTTGGATTAAGGTTTAGTGTCACAGCTATGTTAAATTTCATAACAAATTTCAGTTAGTAAGACCACAATAAAACTGCCAACATTATTTTGATTTTAGACCCAGAGAAAAAGATTTTAGACCCAGAAAATAAAGGTGTAAAACTAGAAAGAATTTTATTGGATTTTAAAACGTAAGGTTATAGCAAATACAGCATGAATAGAAAATATAAATAGAATTAAAAGTATAGGAGATGTACTTGTGTTTGCATTCATGTGTATGAATTTATAGCAAGAAAAACAATTTTATAGATATAGTGGAAATTGTTTTCAATAAATGATTTCATATATAGTAATATGGTTAATGGCCATTTTGAAAAACAATATTGGACCAGAGTATCACTAAAATAAATTCAAAATTGATGACAAATATAAATCTAACAAATTATAAAAATAAGGAAAATTAAAAGCATATTAGAAAATGAATGATTTTCTAAGAATAAAATACAAATCACAAGCTATAAAAATGTAGTATGTTTGAATATGCAAAAAAATGAATGGCAAAATCAAACAATAAACTATATTTTAAAAACAGAGAAGAAATATTGTCGTATACATCATAGATGAAGAATAATTTTCTCAGTATATAAAAAACCCACAAAATAATATCTCTAAAACTCACACTGTAGAAAAATAAAGAATACTGAGCAAAGTTACACTGAAAAAAAAATGAAGTGGTAAATATCTGAAGATATTTAATCTTATGAAAAATGCAAAGATAAATACACTGAAGTTACAATTACATGGTTGCGCTTTTATCTATTAGCTTTGGTGAGAAATCACATTAGAAATTTAAAATTTTAACCTACCTTTGTATAAATAAAATTTAGTACAGTTTAAATACAGAGAAATTTGGCAATATCAGTACTTTAAAAATATCTATTTTACTTTTATCTTTAATTCCAAAAGCGCATACCTCTGTGCACACATAAATACACAAATTCACACAAAATATATATACGTATTGGTTGTGACATTTTTCTAACACGGTCACTGAAAACAATCTAATTGTCCATCATTAGAATTTGTTTAAATAAAGTATGTTGTACTTACAAAGTGGAATGATAAACAGCTACTTAAAAGTGACACAGAAAAATAGCTCCAAGTAGTTTTGATGCAAAAATTATCTCACATACATTGTTTGTATAAATTTTTTCCATATCTATTTATCTACCTACCCATCTACCTATTTATATATCTATCCACTTAGCAATATATGTATCTTTAATTCTGTGAATGAAACGGTGATTTCTGGAGGTGAATGCAAGAAATCATGAGATGTGTTTACTTCTAGAGAAGGAAAAATGAATGGTTGGAAATAAAAGGTGAGGGGAGAGATCATGATCACCTATGTATGGGGAAAGAGCAAGGATGAGAATTTCTGATTTGGGAACCCAAGGAAAGCAGGTATCTGGAGATAGAAGTAAAAGATAAAGCCTGATATGTAAGAATAAATGAAAGGGAAACTTGCTGGACCAAAATCTAGTGTGAGTGGATGCTGGAGTCCTCCTGAATTGTGGCACCACACCCACCCTCCCATCCTAGGAGAGGAGCAGGAGGAGGGAGGGAGTCCTCTGCTTAGTGGTGGCCTGGTTGATGGAAGAGTCCCACACTCTTTCTAATCTTTCTGCTTGAGGAAGGATCACTGTGAGGAAGGCACATGCAAGGCAGGGCTTCAGAGAAACCAAAAGTTTGACAATGGTATGTGAGGCAATAACAGCATATACTCTGATTATTTGTTTGTTGCTTTTAATAGTTCTCTGGGAACCAGCAGCATCTGAGAGCAAAGGGACTACAGAGAAAGACAAGCCTCACCCAGCATGAAAAATACTACATTTCTCATTCATCTCATATACGGAGAAAGTGATTTGTGATTGTAGGACAGTCACCCACTGGCTGATAGGATCTCACAGGGGACCCTCAGCTCCCCCTTGCTGGACATGACAGAGAGCAAGGAGACCCACAGCTGTGTCAGTACATGGATCAGAAAGTGAAGCAATTGGGATAGAAGAAGTCCTTCAAAGCGGGGACAGAGACTGATGAGACTGATGCCAGGTTAAAGGGCTTTTGGTGCTACTCTGGGCAAAAGACTTATAGTCCTGGGGAAGGGCCCTGCCCTAAAAAAGAAAGATTGGATACCCCATGCTCTGGGCAGAACAGATCCCATGGCGAAGTGCAATCACGTCCCCAGAGATACGGGTGACATGGCTGAATTGGCAGAGAAATAACAGAGTGAGTGCTCCCCTATTGTTTTGCAAATGTTTCTCCAAACACTGGAAAGATTAGAGTTGGTGTAGGGTTCTGTTAAGTGCCAACCATCCTTCTCTGGTGAGCAAGTCCTATGCCTAGCACTGGAGTCTGCATCAAGTTTCACTGATAGACTGGAGAGCGTAGTTTTTGAGACACAGACAGAGAGAGGACTGCGGGCAGATGGGCTGAGAATGGTGGCTGTGTTGGAGGGTTTCTGTCTGTATACTAGACAAGGAAAGACCAAGAAGGTAAGCCATCTAGATGACAGTGAGATTTTCCCAGCAGTGGAGGGAATGGGAAAGTGTGAGGTCCCTGGCATAAATCAGTGGACGACTGGGTGTTAGATAAATTGTACCACATATGCCTCTTCCTACATTGATTGAGGCAATTGGGTCATGGCATGGTAACAGATTCTTGCAGATGGCCATGCCTGGAGCACAGCCTGCAGCCAGGAAGTGAATCTAGAGAGACTGGCAGCCCCTTACACCTCTGGGCAGGCAATTAGGCTGTCCACAAGGCTGACACTGGTTTGCTGCTCACAGTCAAGTTATGACTGCTGTGTAAAGGAACTGTATGAAAGTTCCTGGTTAACGCTATAGAAACTTTCAGATTCCTGACATGCACTGAAGCCATTTTTCCTATTGCTCTGATCCAAAGTAAGTGGCTTCTTTTTCAAGCTAACATTTCCTCTAACTAAGCTCTCTGCTCCATCTTCATAGATGCCAACTATACAGGAGGTTACTTTTGGTTAAAGTCATACTGCTGTCCCTTTTGTTCTTGATTTTTAATGAAAAGCTGGCTAAAATCTTCCAATAGTCCATATGCCACAACCCGAATGCTGATCTGCCTTGAAATTTCCTTTGCAGATTAATTAGTCTACTACTCTTAGTCTCCTGCAAAGTCTCAGGACATGAGCAAAATGCAGACAAATATTCTGCCAGAACAGTACACACATGGCATGGGGTCTAATTGCCAATGGAGTCTTGTTTGCAACTGAAAGCCCCTGAACCTGGCCTTTATCATCTGCCTTTTTTTATGAGCATTCTGGTCTTCTGAGTTCTGACTACAATCTTGAGTCAGCCTCAGCTAAAAACATTCTAGGGCTATACTCCATATGGCATCTCTAAACCTATCTAAACTCCTCCAGTGAACTGGTTCCAAAGGCTTCTGAACCACATGGTCAAGTACAGTCAGCAGGAACCCCGCTTCCTATGTACCAAAATCCATCTTAGTCACTTTTTTTTCATTGAGAGACAGTGCTAGGCATTTGCAAATTAAAGGAAGAAAAGTTTATTTTGGCCAATGGTTTGTAGATGATTCAGTCCATGGCCAATTGTCTTGAAGGCTGGACAACATGACAGAGGGTAATACTGCAGGAGAAGCTGATTACATCATGGTGCCAGGGAAGGAAAGAGATCTAGGAAGGAGTTGGGCAGGGTGATAAACATGCAGGGGACAGCATGCACAGAATTAAAAAGTTCTGTTTGCAAAAGTCATAGCAGAAAGTTTTCCAAATATGGTGAAAGAACTTAACATACAGATAAGCAAGGCATATAGAACTGCAAATAATGAAGACAAGAGAGGAAACTCCCACAACACTTCATATTCATATTGCAGAAATCAATATAAAGGCAAAATCTGAAGAACCGTACAGGAAATGAAAAAAAAATTATGAAGGTAAACCCATTATGGTTTCAACCAAATTCTCAGTACAAATATTAAAGGCCAGAAAAGCTTCAAGTAGTGTTTCAAGCTCTAAAATAAAACAAATTTCAGTTCATACTAACTTACCCTACAGAATCATCTGTCAAAATTAATGGACAAATAAAAGCATTCAATGACAAATAACATCTTAATAAGTTCACTACCACCAAATCAGTACTCGAAAAACTCTCGAGGATATCCTAGACAGAGATAATGAAGCCAGAAACTCCAAAAAACTGATGGAGTGAGCAGATCAAATAAGGGAAGCAGACAAACACAAAAGAAAAAATAAATAATCAACACCAGAAAAACAATACAATGAGAGGAACAAGTCAGTGTTTTTCAGTATTAACTCTCAACCTAAATGGCCTCAATTTCCAAATTAAAATATAGATTGGCAGCTGAACTCCAAAAACAGACATTTAATCCAAAATAAATAGACTAAAAATCAAAAGATGGATAAAAATATTTCATGCATGAGAACACCTAAAAATAGGTGGAGATAGCAATATTATTCTCAGACAAGGTGGACTTTAAACTAAAATTGAACAAAAGAAGCAAATGATTTCACTTCATATTGGTTAAGGAAATAATTCAATAGCAAAAGACAATATATATAGGACTCAGTTTCAGAAATCAAACACTCCTAGAACATGAAATGTCAAACAAAAGTCAATAGAATTATAGTGGGAGACTTGAGTACCCAATTTTCTCAAATAGGTCAACTATATAAAATTCAACCAAGGTAAACTGCACCATCAAACAAATGGTCTCAATAGGTATCAACAGAATATTCTACCTTACAGTAGAATACATATTCTCAGCAGCACAGAGAATTTCCCCAAATTAGACCACATAATAGCCCCCAAAGCCTGCTTAAATAAATACAAAGGAATCAACATTGTCTCATACATATTATCAGATCATAATGCCCTGAAACTAGAAATCAATGGTGAATGAATGAAATGGTAGAAATTTTGCAAATGGTTTTACATTAAATAACACACTATTGAAACTCAGTATGTCACAAAAGAACTCATGAAAGAAATTAAATAATTCTTAGAGCTATATGATAGTGCCAGTATATCACATCAAAACCTGTAAATCACAATGAAAGCAATCCTAACAGAGATGTCTGTTGCTGTGAAAGTTCGTATTAGAAAGCCAGAGCATTCCCAGTAATCTAAAGATGCACCTCACTGTCTTAAAAAAAATGATGGTCTAAGCTCAAACCCAGTACAAGTAAGAGAATCAGAAAGATCAGAGCAGACATTAATGAAATTAAGAAATACAAAAATCAAAATATCAAGATCTGATTTTACAAAAGAATAACCAAAATAAACAAGCCTTTAGACAATCTTACCAAAAGAAGGAAAGAAAAGAACCATATAAATGTAATTAGAAGTGAAAAAGGAAAAATCACAATGGACACCAACAAAATTTAGAAAATTTTAAGTAAATACTATGAAAACTTGCATTCTAACAAATGAGAGAATCTAGAAAAAATGAACTGATTCCTAGGCATACAATCATCACCAAAATTGAACCAAGAAGATATAAAAAACTTGAATAGTTCAATAGCAGGGAATGAAATTGAGGCAGCAAGGAAATATCTACTAACCAAAAAAATCCAGAACTGAATGGATTCTCCAGTGACTTGCACAAGAACTTCAGGAAAGTTCAAATATCAATACTCCTCCAACTCTTAAATAAAATTGAAAGGGAAGGGGTGGCTCCAAATTTATCCATGGAAGTTATCATTGATGTAATTCCAAAACCAGAATGGACCCAACTATAAATAAAAACTATATACCATATCTTTAAAAAACTTTCAGACAAATAAACAAATCTGATGGTAGAAAAGTAAAAGGAAGATGGAAGAAAAGGGAAAAAAGAATTGAAATATATTATGTACATGCAACAATTCCTTATGATGAATTTAATCATTATGTACTACAAGCATAAACTAATAAAAGTTAAAAAAAAACCAGACACAAAATTTCTCGAGATATTAGCAAACGCAATGCAACAAGTCATCCTAAAGATCACTCACCATAACCACATACATAAACTTCACCCCAGGACAGGTTCCACATATGTGAATCAATAAAGAGAAGCAAGGAGAAAAATCACATGGTTATTTCAATGCATGCAGAAAAAAAACATTGGAAAAATCAAATATCCATTCATGTTAAGAATTAAATAGGAAGAAAACCAAAGCTTTTTCTCTAAAATTAGGGACAAGACATGATGTCTATATCATCACCCCTGTTCAAATTTAGTACTTATAATATTAAGCAGAGCATTCAGACGAGAGAAAAAAAGTAAAAGGAGTATGAATAGGACAGAAAGAGGTCATGCTATCATTGTTTCCACATGACATGAGCCTTTACATTAAAAAAAACTTGAAAAATTCCACCAAAAGTCTACTTGAAATAACAAAATTTTCACAATGTAGCAAGATACAAAATCAACACAGAATATTTAATTGCATCCCTGTACCCCAATGATGAACTCATTGAGGAAGAAATTAGTTGCTTCAAGAAAAACTAAATACTTTGGAATTCACCTAATCAACAAATCAAAAGACCTGTATAATGAAAACTGTAACACACTAAAAATACAGATAGTAGAGGACCACAGAAAATGTCAGGATGTCCTTTGTCCCTGAATGGTTAGACTGAATATTATCAAAATGGCTGCCCTAAAAAATAATAATATTAAGTAAAATAAAATGTCCATATTGCCAGAACTGATACAAAGGTTTAATATGATCTCAAACAAAATACTATTAGCATTTTTCACATAACTACAAGAAAAATCCTAAAATTTGTATGGAAGAGACACGGATTTGCTAAAGCAATCCTGGGAAACAAAAATAAATCAAGAGGCATCATAACCAGGATTTCAAGCTATCTTACAAAGTCACAGTCATAAAAACAGCTGGAACTGGCATAAAAACAGATGTGTGGATGAATAGAAATGAATAGAAGACACAGACCAACCCCAGGCACATTAAGTCATCTGATCTTTGAAAAAGGGGAAAAGGTATAAACTGGAGAAATTCTTTAACATATAATTCTCAGAAAACTGGTTAAACACATGCAGAAGATGAAATCTAGGCCCATGACTATCACCACGGACCAAAATGTATCAAAATGGATGAAAATAAGATTGCTAAAACCTCTGAACACATAGGCAGTGGTAGAGATTTTCTGAAGAGACCTCTAATTGCACAAGAAACACTAAGAATCAACAGATGAGGTTATATCAAATTGAAAAGTTTCTCCATAGAAAATGGAACAACTAATAGATTGCAGGGACAATCTACAGAATGGCAAAAATATTTTTTAAAGTTATTCTTTGGAGGGAGTACTAATATCTAGAATATTTACAAGTCAAAAAAAATCAGACCACCAAAAATAAAAAAGCAAATTAAAAAATGGGCAACTGAAATGAATAGATATTTCTCAGAAGAAGCATAAAAAGCTAGTAAATACATGAAAAAATGTTCAATGTATCTGGCATTCAGAGAAGTGCAAATTAAAACAACAACAAAATTCCATTTACTAAAGAAAGAATGGCTGCCACCAATAAATCAGCAAATAACACACGACAGCAAAGGTGTAGGGAAAAGGCACCATTCTATATTGCAGGCGGTAATACAAACTAGTATAAATCATATGAGAAAATGGGTGGAGATTGTTCAAAAAAACAATTCTAGAAATTCCATTTGACCCAGCTCTTCCACTTTTAGGTATCTTCCTGAAAAATTTAGACATCATGCGGCAGTGATTCATGCATATTCATGTTTGTAGTAGCATAATTCATAATAGTTCAATCATGCAAACATTATATATCCATCCATAGTTTAATGGATAAGAAAAATGTTGTATTAATACACAGTGGAGTCCACTCTGAGTCATTTACAAGAAAATAGGGGCACCTTGAGACCATACTATTAAGTAAAATGAATACACATAGAGATGACTGAACGTAGGGAGCCAGATCTTTGGTGAACATGAGGGTGGGATGGGTAAGGGAGGAGAAGGAGAATAAAAGAATTAGGGTACATGTACTTATCCAAAAATGTATGCAGTCAGTACATACTACAAACATGTACTGAAAAGCATACACACAGGAGGAAAATAGCCTTTCTTTCCTGCAATAACTTTATTCTATATTACAAAAATACTTTGTCAACATGTAAAGTTGATTATCCTCTCTAGATGACTTTTAAAAATTAACTATTTCCCAACACATTGTGTTAAAGTATTTAACTGAAAAACATTGTACTTAGTATGATACTTGGGTTCCAGTGGAGCATCCTAAGTTAAGGTAGAGAGCACAGACTTTTCAGTACTGTTGTTTTGGTCAAGTTCCTGCAGAAACCAGATGGTGCAATAAAATTAAGATAATTTAAGGAGTATCTAATAAAGTGATGTTTTGCAGAAGTGTTGGCAATGTGTTAGAAAACCATAGGGGACATTTCAGTGCTCTACAGCCAGAAATCGTAGGACTAAGCTAGACTCCTCACATCTTTCAAGTTTGAATGGGCAAGGGGAGAAGGCACTAACAGAAAATGAAAATGGACTGTCCAGAGGTGATCTGAAGCAGGATCTGAAGACCTTTATCAAGAATACAGCCGAACTACAGCAAATAGGCAGGGATACAACCAAGGGAATATCACTCTTGGCCTATTGCTGGCACTTTGAGGAAGCTAAAATGGAGAAAAGGAATTTACAGATAAAGCCAGCTTTTGGTTGTACTGTGGCACAGAGAAAGAGAGAGAGAGAAACAGAGCGAGAGAGGTACAGAGTGATAAAAATCTGCACAAGAGTCTTAATGACTGTACAAGTCAATTTTCTGTACTGTATAGATATTGCATCAGGATCCTGTTCAAAGCCAGGAAACCCATCAGTAAGTTGATAAAATTATGAAGTAGTTAAATATAAGTATGCACTACAATGAGACAAAGAAGTTTATGAAGGGTATGTAAGCAGCAAGAGCAAGAAGTAGCAACTACCTCTAAAGTTAAAGTGTGTGATGAAGAACTAGAAAGTAATAAGAACTTTTTTTTTAGGTACTGGGGATTGAATTCATGACCTCGCACTTGCCAGGCAGGTGCTTATGCTGCTGAGCTAAATCCTGGCTCCCATGAACTTCTTTCTCCAAGGCTGAGACTCAGGCCTCTTAGAGATAGGGTGGCTGGCACAGGAATGATGGCTATTCGCAGCGAAGAAGCTTAGTTAATAGGATGGGCCACAGCTTGTCCATGAGGGAGTATATGGTAGATGCTGTTAGGTCTCCAAATAGTCTCTCTGCTGATGCTGCACCAAAAAATTAAAAATAAAAAACATATTGCCCTCTTTCTGATAGAGCCTAACATTGAGACAGCTGAGAAGAAATGATTACCACAGGGTTTTCCAACTTTCCACCATAAACCGACACAATGCATGGTATGTGACCTATTCAAAACAGAGCTGCAAGCAGGCAGTGTGTGACAAGAGAGCAAAAGAACCTTTATCTTTATTGACAGCCAGTCCTCATGATTTGCATGCCAGTCTAAGTCCTGTCTCCCCCCAGCGTTTGATTCTCACAGGTCCTGAAAGCCTACCGTGAAGTGCATCTGTGAGGAGTCTAGATTGTGCACTCCAGTGCATTGACCTGTTCAGGGTGATCATCTAATGCCTATTGATCTAACATGGAGCAGAGCCAATGAGGTTAGCACTGGAGAATGGCCACAAATATGAATGAAGAGCAGTGAGAGGTTTGATTGCGCAGAGACCACAGCAAATGAGTTGTGTGCAGATTCATCAAAACATGGTGGTGAGTGATGAGCTGCATCTAGTGGCAGTCTTTAAGCAAAAATGTAATGCTAATTTTGTCCATGCATGGCTCTCCTATTATTTATTACTTCTGTGCACACGTTTTTCTCACACTGTATGCTTGCTTCAGTTCCAGTTTTGGTAATCATACAGACTAATCATAGTCAAAATTAGTTTTAAAAAATCCCATTAGTGGAGCATTGATACAGCTACTGCTGAGGACATTTTTCATGAACTTTCAGGAGAGGTTTTAGTTCAGAAGGTTCCATGTGCTTTTCTTAAGGCTGGCATGACAACTGGGTGAAATTGCAGGATATTGACCCATAATTTTTGGAAAGATTTAACAAGTCACCATGATGTACCATCCAGGTTAATGAATCTATTAATGCTTACATCAAGGTAGCAGTGCTTGTTTTCATACTATGTATCTTTTACAGGAGAATAAGAATGAGGGTAGGTTATGTAAACTTTGCTGCCAATTGACACTGTAATGCACAGCTACTCAAATCCTTTCAAGAATACATATAAGGACAAGCAAGTTGGGCATTCTTTGTTGGAATATGCATGGAAAGAGCAACTGCCACAGTTGGACTGCTTTCTAGTTTCACATTTTAGATCAAGGTTGCTTCTGAATTCTGTCTACGCACTGTGTCAACCATAGAAAAATTCTGGTTGGCCAAAAAACATTGCCTGAATTTAAAAGTGTTTTTAAAGATATGACTAGTGGACACATATCATCTCTTATATACAAACATAAGATAGTTTTCTAAAGGTAAATCACTGACTGAAGTTTTTGAGTTATGAAAGCCATCGCAGAAGTTTCTTTTAGGAAAAAAATGTCACCACTGGCAGGATGTTTCAGTAACACAGAACTGGTCACAAAACTTGCTTACTCATATGACATATTCAACTTGCTTAATGCACTCAATCTGTCACTTCAGGGAAGAACAATGAGGGTGTCCAAATTGGCAATTAAGATGACTGCATTTAAAGTCAACCTGGAATTATAGAGGTGATGGAGCATATGAATTTTTGACATGTTTCAAATATTAGTAGAGAATTTGAAAGAGACTGAGTCAGTACCTTCTTTCTCCCAACTGGTGCCTAATCACCATTCTCAGTTTTTAAGAATTTGAACATTACTTATGACCCACAAAAGATCCAAGGACTGGGAAGAAATAGATCTACAACACATTTGTGAATAAGGCTGATGAATCGACTCTCTTCATTCTAGAAGAGGATTATCTGCTTGAGAACACAAACAAAAGAGGCCTGAAAAGTTTGCTTAACATAATCTCCAGTCTGCATAAATTCTGGACTAATGTCAAGGCAAGATATCCCCAGGTTGTCTCAAAAAAACCAAAATGCCTGCATACATTTCCAGCATCCTATCTTTGTGAATCAGAGTTCTCTGTAGCCACAGCAACCGAAACAAGATGACAGTATATACTAGATATAAGCAAAGCACTTTGGTGTCATTATATTCTATAATCCCCAAAATGAAACATCTAATTGCAGGAAAATAAACTGAGGGCTCCCACTGCTTCCGCATTATGGTGAATTGTATTGTTATTATTTTATTATCTATTATAATGCAATGACAATAGAAAAAAGTGCTTAATAAATATAATGTACTTGAATCACCCCAAGAATACACTCAATCCTTGTCTATGAAAAAACTTACTTTCTGTGAAACCATCTCTTTATGCCAAAAAGATTGAGAACCACTGGTCTACTGAGTCCAGCCCTAGAATCAAATGTATGACTATTAAGGTGGACTTGACATTCAAATGCAACAGATTCATAACTGGCATGTGTAAAATGAACATAACAAAAACAATTTTCATTAATTTCATTTCATAAAAAGTTACTTATAGCCAAGTACTTTATTATATTTTATAAACAGTATTTTACTCATTTTTCACTGGGACCATACAATGTATTTACTATTCATTTACATATGTTACAGGTAAAAGAAATACTGAAAAATACTTATATTACTCTTAAATGGATGTGGCAAACATAGATATTAAAATGTATAGCATGTTGGAATATATATCATGATCAATAATTGAAGCACATTTCCCAACAGAGTACTTGCATGATTGTCTTTAAAAGCTTTTTATCAATGTTTTTGTAGTTGTCATTAATTGCTTTTGTTACATAGTAAAATAACCAAGTGAACTCTTTATATATAGTCCACAAGTTATTAGAGGTCGATGTGAGTTTACGCAGTCGAGACTAAAATATAATAAACCAGTTATATTTAAAGTACTGAAAGAAAAAATGAAAATGTCAAGCACAATCCACAGTCATGTGTTTAATGACAAAGTTACAGAAAAGAAACAAAATAAAGATGTATTTGAGTAAATAAAAGCTGGCAGAATTTGAGACCAGACTTTTTCTATAAGAAAAGGAAAGTACATTCTCTAAGCTACAGATAAATGATATTAGATGAAAACTCATATTTCCAAGAGAAACTACAGAGTACTAAAAGGAGTAAATATGTTGGTATTCTAGTCTTTACTACCTTGAAAACTACAGATGATTTAAAACAAAAATGGGCTTAAAACATCTAATGAAAGCCAGGAAGAGAAATTACCTTATATTGCCAAATTTTAATAAAATTTTAATTGAAATGCATCACTATTTTCTCAGAGTAGAGTTGAAGAGTTAAAGAGAAATTAAAATAGAATACAAGACATTTTTCAAAGCAGAACAATTAAAAATAAGAAATAACTGAGAGCCAGGCATGGTGGCTCACACCTGTAATCCCAGCACTCAGGAAACTGAGGCAGGAGGATCATTGCAACTTGGAGACCATTTGGGGATACGAAGTGAGTTTAAAGTCAGCCTGAACTGCATAGCAAGACCCTGTCTCAAAAAGACAAAAACAAAAACAAAAACAAAAACAAAACCCTGAAAAACAGAATTAGAATAAAAAATATAAAATGATACTGACTGGCAAGTAAAAATCAAACTATATCAATAAGCATATTAAATAATATGAAAAAGTACTCCAATCATAAAGCAGGCATTGTCAGACTGCAAATAATAATGACTTTACTATAGTTTGTCTAGAATGTATACATTTGAAATTTAATGATTGTATGGGGTATGCTATGTCCCCCCAAGTCCTCGTATAATTTTGATGGGGCTGAGTTATTGGTTTGTTATTGGTTTGTTGATTGACAATGTAAGTGCTGTGCCCGCCCAGGGGTAGAGCTGACATACAGCATAACGGAAGGCGGGTCTTCCTCTTGTTCGCTTCCGCTTCCGCCTCTCTCTCTCACCAGCGTGCCTTGCAGCTTGCAGCTGCCACGAAAGATAGCCCCGTCACCCCATGTTGCCTTAGAGCCAACTTTATAAACTAAAACTCCCGAGAAAGTATAAAAATAAACCTTTCCTTCCCTAACTTTGGGTGTCAGGTATTTTGTCTTGACAACGAGCAAAAAGTAACTAAGACAATGATACAAGTTCAAAATGAAATGATAAGGAAAGCTACACAATATGTAGGAAAACCCATGCCCATATTAGAGATAAAGTAAGTTCCAATAAAAAATATTACAAAAGATCATCAGGAAAAATTTGAAATGACAAAAAGGTAAATTTGTTAGGAGGGTCATAATCATAAATGTATATTCACTTAATACTACACTGTACAGAAAGCAATGTTTGATGACACAGAACAATGAGATTGCCAGCTCTGTAATGACACTGGAAATTTCAGAAATTGACAGAATATAAAGACATGTACTATTTGAACTAGAATATCAATCACTTTAACTAAACTAATTTTGATCAAACACAGTACTCAACAGCTAGAAAATATACATCCTTTTCAAGTACACCTGAAAACTCATCAAGTTGCAACACATGCTAGACCATAACTGTAAGTATCAATATATTTCAAATAATTGAAATATTCCATTTTATTAGACCAAATTATAATTACTTAAGTAATCAATAATAAAAGTTACTAGAAAAGTTTCAAATACTTAGAATTTCAGTGGCACACTCCTAAAAGTCCACAGGTCAAAAAAAACTAGAAAATATTTCAAATTAAATGATAATGAGAAATCATTTCAAATTACAGAGGATGCAAACTTCATTGCCATCATCATAGGAGCCTAGTTTTGTAACTAATGAAGATTTGGAGGTGGGACAGGAGACAAATAAAAAGTTATGTTTGTGGACTTTTCCCCATTTTTTTCTCCCCTTTTCTTGATCTCCAGACCAGAAAGAGAGCTTCTTTTGGAGAACCCTGTTGGTACCTAGTGCACCACTGCAGGTTGCTTTTGACTTCAGGATAGCAGATACGGTCAGAAAAGAGGAACAAATCAGATCAGGAAATTCACCAAATCAGTACTTGAGTTCTATTTTACTTGCCCAGTTTGCCTGTTCCCATTTATTTTTGAAGGGCTTTGGGGAGCCTGATCCATGCTTTTTACTAAGAGAAGAGGCACCAGTAAATGTACTTAACCCATTTTAAGGGGAATAAAACACTAGCAATTTTCCAAATCAAGTATCTTTCAAAATTTTGAGACATTGTAAACATGCATTCCAATTTAAAATTTCAATATGCAGTAATATTTTTTATTGTACTTGATTTGTAAGGTTTATTTTTACCACACTGTGTTTTACTAAAATGAGGATATTTAATTAGAAGCGAAGTAAAGCTTTCAATTGTGGTTGGTGAACTCTGTTTAAGATATGGAGCTCCTCATTAAATTTTGATCTGGATTCACTTATTTGCTGGGAAAGTTCAGCAACTAAGTACTTTATGGCTGAATTATGGTTAAACTAAATATTTTAAGGAGTTATCTGTGGCTTATATATTTGTTGTTTTTCCTACAAGGAAATCTTATCAATGCTATCAGAAATATATTGGATTAGGAAAACAGCTACAGACCCTGAGCCAGAGATAAGGAATGTGAGAAAATAAAAACCTCCACATTCCTCAGCTGTCACCCTGTCTTTCTTTTACTCTAGTAATCAATAGTGAAAAGCTTAAATAAAATGTCCTGGAATGATTATCTTCACCGGACTGAGGGTGTGGGTGGATTGAAGTTTGAGTGGTTGTGCAGACTTTGTTACTTACTGCAATCGATTTAGCATAGAAATTTCTGAAAGGCCAGTGTGATTGATAGGCGTTCTTGAAGAAGTATAAACCAAGTCAGATATTTGGGGCAACAGAGGAAAAATAAAGTGTGGGAAGCCATGGAGTGTAAAAATGAAAATTCTCCATGAGTTTCACTAATGATTGGCATAGAAATGCATGTACTTCTTTTAATGTACCAGGGAGGCAACTTTAAAGGTATACAAAAATAGAAAGAGTGAAAAAAAGAAGCTATTGCTTTATAGATGCCAAATATATGAATTTATTCTACAACTTAACTTGCATTACTAGGTGATTTTCAGATTTATTATTTTGACTTATATGGAGATTTTCCTCCAGTGAAAACTACAACAGTACATAATTGAAACTAGTTTGACTTTTATACAAATACTGATACCTGCTAATTGCAAAGACACTATTTAAAATAATTTCTCAAACCACTTGATCAATACTAGTTAATACTGGAAAAGTGTGAGAGCTAATATCATTTTATAGGAGACCCTACACTGTAGAGTAAAAGTAAACATGTTTTAGAGTACAACCTATTCCTTTCCAAAGAGAAAACAAAGCGTTGCTTTCTTACAAGGTCCCCCTGACGTTTCTCTAGTTTCCAAAGTGGGAATCTAGGGCCAGCTCCACCACTCTTGCCTAAGCTTCCACTACATTGTTTCCTAGACATGGTCTCTCCTATAGTGCATTTTTAAACATTTATTGCTTCATATTAGAAAATTTGAATTTTGTACATAAATTTTAAGCTGTTTTTCCACTGAAATTGTAAAATTCTGTAATGGGCTAAATTATGTCCCCTAAAAATCATAGATTGAAATCCCTACTTCAAATTGTGGCTGTTTGGAGTTAGGACATTTAAAGAGGTGATTAAGTAAAATAAATTCATATAAGTATATAGAGTCCCATATAACTGGCATTTTTATAAATGAAGTCTAGGTCATAGACCCACGGTGAAGTCCATGTGGCAACTCTGTCAGAAGAGCCATTCATAATCACATAACAGAGGCCCATCTTCAGAAGGAATTACCTGATGATAAATTGATCTTGGACTACTCTTCAGAAAAGTGAGGAAATGAACATTTATTCTGTATGCTAAACTCTTCTATGATATTTTTTAAGGCAGCACTACAAGAATAAACCTAACTGTAGTATTTTTCTCATACCTAGGATTCCATCAATCAAATTCATTCTGATTTTTATACCTAACATTTATTACCGTTAATTAATTGTCTTGGGCAATACTTCCAAAAACAATGTTAAATAAAGCCTATATAAATATTTAATAATGTATTTAGTTTTCCTTTAATGGTAGATACTTCATTTATCATATTTTATTGCTGGGTTTAAATTACATATTAGCATTTTCTTCAATATGAAGAATGTGTCTATTTTTGGTCACTGATGAAGTGGGTCAAAATTTGCACATATATATATATATATATATATATATATATATAGTTATTTTCTCCAGAAGAAAATTCTAGCAAGATGATAGAGTAAGAAGAACTGCACTGGGAGAATCTGTCTAAAGCAACTGTTTGAAAACTCTGGAGTACTTTGAAAACTTAACAGTTGCATAGGAAGTCTCGGATGGTGATTGCAGTTGATTTCAGCTTTTAGTACAGTAGTGTCTACTTGCTCCCAAAACTGATTTCCATGATAGGCATCTGTGGAACATTTCTGGAGCAATTTCTGCAAGAACCAGGGTAGGGGAAGAGGATCACACGCTCCAAATGTCAGAGGTGTAATTTTCTACTGAATGCTGCTTCTCATCACCAAGGAGAGATTAGGAGTGTCTAGGCATTGCTGTCACAACTCTTCCCAATTTGAGAAAACTTTCTTCTCTAATTCACCCCTTGAAGCAACCCCCAGGGGATTTTTCTCATCTTCATTTTTGTGTTTTCCCTTTTTGAAAATGAAATCAGTAATTAAAAATTAGGATATTTAAAAGTGATTGCTGATCCAGGGAAAATTAAAAGGTGACCACGAACAGAGCAAGAGAGACTTGAGAATACCTAAATTGCTTTCATAGGCTCACTGTTGGTACAGAGATAAAAATTAAAAACATATATAAGGATAAAAAGTAAAAACATTTCTAAGAAAAATTATCAAAAAATACAATATGGGTATGTAGGATACTCTGATCTTAAGAGTAAATATATTATTAGATTCAGTATCTGTTATGGCTTGTGTATCAATGTCCTCCCAGAGCCCCATCACTCACAGATAGAGCTTTTCAGAGATGGCTGGATCTAGAATGTGTGGTGTTGAGATCAAGGATGTGTCACTACTAAATAGGTCCACTGATTGGTTTGGAATAATTCTGGTTAGAATTCAGGGTATGAGTGCTATACCCATCTTTGGGTGAGTAGCCTGGATAAAATATAAGGGCCACTGAGTGCTAATGTGCTCTCACCTACTCACTTGCCCTGGACTATCTCCCCTCTGCAATGGCTCTCAGCCATGCCACCCTTCCTTGAAGACAGTCAATTAAGACCTGAAATCTCTACAAACTGTAAGCTATATAAACCCTTCCTCCTTTAACATTGAGTGTCCGATATGTTGTCTTAGCAATGAGAAAAAATAAACAAGGTAGAATTTCATACCAGAGAAGGGGGGCTGTTACTGTGACTATACCTGACCACGTGGTCAGGTGGCTTGTGGGAAGGGTTTGGAGCTGGCTTGTGGGAAGTGCTTGGAAAGGTTAAGATGGGAGATTCTGGTCAGAGCTCAGAAGATAATAATGCTGACAGAAATTCTGTTGTTAAAGACCAGACTTGGGAGGTTTCTGCCAAGAAGGACTGCATTGGCTGTTTGACTCCAGATCATATGCTTTATGCCTTGGCAGAAAGTTTGTCTGCATTTTTCTCCTGTCCAGAGACTTTACTTAAGACTGAGATTGAAAGCAGCAGACTAATTAATCTTGTGGAAGAAATTTCAAAGTAGTTTAGTGTTGAGGCCATGGCATAGCTACCATTGGGCATTTTTAGCCAGATTTATGTTGAGAATCAAGAGCAAAAAGCCCAGCAAAGTGATTTAAAATGTTGTGAGCTTGGCCAGCAGGGAAGCGCCAGTAAAATTGTAGCCTGCAAAGATGAAACAGAGGAGAAATTTATCACTGAGAAAAACTAGCAAGAAAAAGTCAAGTATTTCAAAAGAATACAACTGAAAAGATGGCCTGAGAATAACATAAAAACAGCAGAATTCCAGACTTTACAGTCTCAGAGTTGCAAAGGAGAAAGACTTTGCTTTGAAAAGAGAGACTCAGAGCACCCTGTTCCAGAATGGCAATGGCCTAGAGAATTTGTTCCCTGGAATTGGGTTCAGAGTGCTCAGCAGTTCAGGCACTCAACCCCTCCAGTCAAGTGAGAAAGAACCCTGACTACTGGTACAACTGGCCACAGATCCCAGCATAATCAACATGTTACTAATTTTAGGTGGATGCAGAATGCAAGAGTTGTGTGGTCAAAAAGGCTTCCACCCAGATTTTAGAAGAAGACCTGGGAGGCCAGAAAGTGTGCTCTAAGAGGGCAGTGAGTGAACTGTGAGTGTAAAGCTGGAGGTGCAGTGGAGACCTCAGAAGTTTAGAGAAACCAAAATATGAATTGTCTAAGGAAAACTGCAAGAAGGGAGCAGAGCCAAACCAAGAGAAAACCTGTGGGAGCTACAGTCACCAGAAGTGCCATAGGAACAGAACCACCTAAGCCTTTTGGCATTCATTCCTTGTCACACATTACTGGGAATGCTGGAGATAGAACTACAGGACTTAATGTTTGTCTTGCTGAATTTTGGACTTACTTTGATCCCATTCCTTTGTATCTCCCATTTTTATCTTTCAGAATAGAAATATTTATCTGGTGCCATTGAGTGATGGAAGTGTTTAAATTTCTTTCCATTTGTATAAGAGCTCAAAACTGAATTTGCCTTAATCTCAGGGGAGACATTGGACTTGAACTTCTCAGCAGTCCTGAAAATGTTAGGATTTTGGCAACTATTAGAGATGGACTAAATGCCTTTTGCATAAAGGGATATACATGAGTCTTTGAAATTCCAGGGGCAAAATGTTATGGCTTGGGTCTAGGTGTCCCCCCAAAGAGTTGTGCAGTCATGGGGGATGGGCATTTCAGAGGTGGCTGGATCTATAGTGCGTGGTGCTGGGATGAAGGGTATATGATTATTAAATCAGTCCACTGATTGTTTCGGCATAGTTCTGGCTAGGATTAAGGATATGAGTGCTGTACCCATGACAGTGAGGGTAGCCTGGATAAAATATAAAGGACACAAAGAGAGCTAATGTGCTCTCACCTGCCCACTTCCCATGGACTATGTCTGCTGAGTGATGCACCTCTCCCATCAGTCTGCTTTGGAACCAGCCAATTCTAAACTGAAACCTTTACAAATAGTGAACCAAATAAATCCTTCATCCTTTAATGCTGACTGTCAGGTATTTTGTCTCAGCAACAAGAAAGGTAAATAAGACAGTATCTTTTTCAAAAAAAATTGCAAGGGTTTCAAAGAAACTGGAAAGTATGTCATTTTTAAAGAAAAAATAAATAAATAGAAATATTGTTCAAGAAACTATAGGAAGTTATGGAGAAAGTCAATAAAACAATTAATGAACAAAATTATACTGTCATTAAAAAGAAAACCTAATGAGAAATCAAGCACTTTGAGGATAAAGTAACTAAAATGAAGCATCCCTATAGAGATTTAAGTGCATAGTTTAACAGAGAGGCAAATCAGTGAACTTGCTAAAAGGACAGTGACAATTATTGAAACAAGTAATAGAAACAAAAATAAAGAAAAGTGAGCAGAACCTAAACTTCTACAGTTTCCATGAGAAGCCATTGAGGAGACTCAACCATTACATAAATCACAGAAAATACAGAGAAAGGAAAGACAGACTATTGGAAGATATAATGTCTGAAAGTATCACAATTTGATGAAATTCCTAAATATAAATGACTAAAAACAACAAAAACTGTCAGTAAGATTAACTTGAAGAAACTCATACTGAGATTCATAATCATATTTTAAAATGCTAGAGAAAGTCATATAGGGGCAAATGAAAGAACATAGTAACATAAAACCATGTAAAAAATAAATATCTGGATGAAGATAAATATGTGAGCATGTAGAAATAAGTTGGATATTCTAGATCAAAATTCCAAGAAATACATAATCTATAAAGGCTAAGTAAATAAGAATGTAAGTCTGAATAGACCTATAACTAATAAGGAAATTTACTTATAATGAAAACTCCCAACCAAATAAAGGCATTGACATGATGGCTTCATTGGCAAATTTTAAAACTTAAACATAAACCCCAGATTTTTTCAAACTTCTCCTCATTCTTTAAAACCAACATTATATTAATACAAAAGTCAGATAAATACATCGTTAAAAGAAAACTGGAACTCAGCGTCTACTATGAACCTGAACACACTAATCTTTACCAAATTATAAGCAAACCAAATTCAGCATCATAATAAAAGATTTGTGTCCTCTGTCTAAGTAGAATTTATTCCTAAAATGCAAGGATAGTTCAGCTTACAAAAGGTATGTGTGTGTTATACTACATTAACAAAATAATGAGGAAAATATCAAGGTCAAGTCAAATGATAAGGAAAAATATATTTCACAAAATTCTGCTACTTTATGATAAAAAGAGATGCAAAAAACTAGAAATAGAAGAAAACTATCTCAAATAATAAAAGTCACATATGAAAAACCAATAGGAAATATACTCAATAATAAATATTTAAATAATCTCCCTCTAAAATCAGTAACAAGGCAAAGATGCCCACTTTCATCACTTCTATTCAGTGTAGTATTGGAAGCAGTTAGCGAGCCAAGGAAATAAATGCCATCTAAACTAAAAATGAAGTAAAATTATATGGAAAGAGAGAGAGATAGAGATAGATAGAGAGAGAGAGAGAGAGAGAGAGAGAGAGAAAGTGAGAGAGACAGAGAGACAAAGACAGATACAAACAGAGAGAAACCACATGAAGAGATTCTCAATATCACTAATGTTTAGAGAAATGTAAATCAAATCTAAAATGGAAACTACATTTACTGGAAAAGCTACTATTAATAAAAACAGAAAATAACAACTGTTGAGTATGAGGACAAGTTGGAACTCTTGAACACTATTAATAGGAATGTAAGACATCACAATTGCTGTGGAATTTGCTCAAAAAGCTAAAAACAGGATTACATATGATCCAAAAATTTGCAGCTCTGGGTGTTTGTCTGAAATAATTTATAGCAGAATCTCAAACAGATATCTATGCAACCATATCCATTGCCAATATTATTCAAATATCTAAAAGAGAAGCACCAAATGTGAACATAGAGATAAATAGATAACCTCTGGAAATCATGCTGAACGAAATAAACCAGTCACAAAAAGACAAGCAGTATGTAATTCTATTTATAGTAGATTAGTACAAATCATTGAGATGAAAAGCAAAACTAGTGGCTACTTAGGCATGAGGAGCCAGGAATGTGGAATTACTGTTTAATGAGCATAGTTTTACAAGATGAGAAGAGTTATTGATAAAGCATAAGGTGGTAATTGTTGTACATCTTGTAAGTATTTAACATCACTGATCTCTGTACTTAAAAATAATTAATTGGCCAACAATTGTGGTACATGCTTCTAATCCTAACTTGGGAGGTTACAGCAAAAAGACTGTGAGTTGGAGGTCAGTTTGGGTTGCATAGCCCAATCTGGACTACTCGTGAAGATGTCTCAAAATAAAAAAGGAACCAACCAAAAAGAATAGCAATAAATTTTAGGTTGTGTTTGATTGCTAGAACAAACCAAAAAAAATCTTGTAATGTATAAGTGACAACTTGTTTTAGTATTCTGTCTATTTGGTCTGCCACTGAATCACAGTGGCATACTAAATTTCTCATAAACAAGTCGTGCAATCCCTAATAGATTTTACCTTATGACTTGTTTCTAATAAAATATCTAATACAATTTTTTGATTCCCAACTTTGCTATTGATTATGCTTTCTCATTATATTATTATTTTTATCATGAAAAGTATTTTTCCTTATGCCATGTATCATAGCAATAATAGCTGCTTTTCTGCTTTTCATATTTTCATAAATATCTTTGAGAACTAATGAGAACTTTTTCAAAATTATATAGAAAATTTTCCTATATGATCAGAGAACTGAACCACTCAAATTTGTCACATTCCCCTCCTTGGTATTTTTCTTGCTCTGTACTTTTAAAAATTTTTATTTTTCATTTCATATTTGTTTGCACTTTTGTGACTCGTGCTGTTTTGTTTGCTCTTTTTGCTGAAATTTTTGAAGAAAAATTTGGTAGTTTTGAATGTCAAAGATAATCTTTTCTTTCTTAAACATTTAGTCTAGATTTATCAAACTATTGGTCAAACAAGATCAAGGCCATTTTGATGGTTTTAAATGATGAGTGGTCAGGTATTTTGCTCTAAATCCCCAAATTGGCCCCATATTTCTCAGTGGAAGGGAAACATGCTTGACTTTCTCCTATTCTTAGAAAATGGCACTAGCAGGACAATAACAAATACAAGTGAAGAAAAACTAGTGACACTCAAATACAAGACAGAGTAGCAGCCTCACCCAATTTGCATGCAGAAAGGATTATCTAAAGATGATCACAAATTACAGTTTTATTTGGAACAGGTTTTCCTCACTATTCTCTAGCATATATTTACATTTAAAACAAAGGTAATTAGAATTAATATAATATTGTCTTATGACATAGAAATCAAAAGATGCAGTATAGATATGTATACTATGGATATATTCGAAATTCTTACAGTCAGTTTCAGTTATTTTCACTGGTTTTCATTCTCAGTAAGATATATACCACAAAGAGTAATTGTTTCATTTTTTTCTTTTTTCTAAAGTTTTGAATTTACAAACACTTTCTATCTCAATTAACTTGAGAAACAGTCTTCCTAGTTTTTATGACTCACAATGTTAAAATTATTTTTATTTATTTTTATTTTAAAGTGAAAAAATAAGAACAATGATGCAAAATTTCAAAATAAGGTAATAGGATAGTAACAATGGTTAATGCATTGTTTGGAACCTTTTTCAAAGATAAAGTGGCTGTGTATTTGGTGTGTCTACATCTTTTATTTTGTTCCACTGATCCTCAGGACTGTTATTTTTTGTTATTATTTTGTTTTGTTCTATTTGTTTGTTTTTTGCTAGTACCATGTTGATTTTATCACTGTAGCTATGTAGTATAATTTCAAATAAGGAATTGTGATGCCTCCTGACTTACCTTTGTTGCCCAGAACTGCTTTTGCTATTCTAAGTGTCTTCTGGATCCAAATGAATTTCAGGAATGTTTGTTTAATTCTGTGAGATTTGCTAAATGCTATTTGCACTGGAATTTCATCAAATCTGTATAACAGTTTTGGGTACATGGCAATTTTTACTATGTTGGTTCTTCCTATCCACAAGCAAGGGATATCTTTCTGTTTTCCATTTTCTGATATCGTTCTTTTTTATTTTACATAAGATAAAACAGAATAAAACCAATCAAAACAAACCATTGTAAGAGATACAGGGCTTCAAAATGTTATGAAATCAACAATAGGTACCAAAATGCCTTTTGATAGCTTCAAAATAACTGCAGATAACTTCAGATGTAGTAAAAATCAAACAGAACAGAATATAATAGCAACAATAAAAAAACAATAAATGTGTTACAGGATTTCAAAACACGCCAATATTAATCCAAAATCGCTACCATAAAATATCTTTCTATCCTTGAAATAGCTTCTCCTGCCATCAGATTTAATATAATTGAGAAAAAAAAAAGAAGAATAAAACCCAACTCAACAAAAAATGGAAATGATATAGGACCTCAAAACAAGACCACAGGGAATCAACAATAGCTACAACCCCCAGAAGGAGATCCCCCCTAGATGACACACTGTGTACTGATATCCTCTGAACTTATGATCAGACCACTGGCCCTAGACCTGCAATGTTTAGTGAAATACCAAAGCACCACAGGCATCCAATTGCATTTCAGTTTGATAGCTTGTGTTTCTCCAGATAAGCTGGTTGCTTGAGGTGGGGTGGTGGTGGTGTTAGTACTTCTTGTTTGCCAGCCCATGCACTGGAAGGGACTGGAGTCTGGCTGTTCCCAGTCTGGTGGTGGCCTGCATATGGCGCTGGTTCCCAGACTGGTCTTATTTGCTGTTGCGGCCATTGTTCTCTCTACCCTCTAGTCCAAAAATGGTGCTAACTCATGGGGAGGGGCTTGGGTCTAGCTGTTCCCAGTTCAGTGGTGGTCCACACATGGCCTCTGATATCCTTCTTGATTTCTTTTTTCAGATTACCATAATTTTCAGTGTTTTGATCATGTACTTCCTTTGTTAGACTGATTCCTAAGTATTTCAATATTTTTGGATGCTATTGTGAAGGTTTTGGTTTCCCTAATTTCTCTCTCTGTGAGTTTGTTATTTGTGTACAGGTATGCTATTGATTTTCATGTGTTGACTTTGTATCCAGCTATATTACTTAATTTGGTTATTAAATCTAGGAATCTTTTGGTGACGATTTTAGGATTTTCTATGTAGAGTATCATGCCACTTGCAAATAAAGTTTTAACTTCTTCCTTTCCTATCCTTTTCCCTTTCATTTCTCTCTCTTGTCTAATTGCTCTGGCTAATGTTTCCAGAATTATGTTGAAGAGGAGTGGTGATAGTGGACATTCTTGTCTTATTCCTGATTTTAGAGTGAATGCTTTTAGTTTTTGACCACTTAGTGTCATGTTAACTGTTGGTTTGTCATAAATGTCTTTTGTAAGATTGAGTTAAAAACTATGTATTCCAATTTTCTGTATTGTTTTTATCATGAATGTGTGTTGGACTTTGTCAAATGCTTTTTCTGCGTCTATTGAAATGATCATGTATTTTTGTCAGTTAATATGGTATATTATATTTATTGATTTGCATATGTTGAAACATCCCTGTTCCACTGGGATGAATTCTACTTGGTCATAGTGTATACTCTTCTTGATAATTTGCTGCATTCTGTTTACCTCAAAGAATTTTTGCATCTGTGTTCATTGGGGAATTGTTCTAGAGTTTTCTTTTCTGGTTGAGTACTTTTATGGTTTAGGTATCAGAGTAATACTTGCTTCCAGGAATGATTTTGGCAGAATTGTTTCCCTTTTAATTTCATCAATGAATTTCGGCATTAGTGGCATTAAGTCTTCTCTAAATTTCTTGTAGAATTCAATAGTGAATTCATCTGGGACCTGGACTTGTCTTCACTGTTAGTTTTTAAACTACATTTTCAATTTCTTTGACTTATATTGGGTTATTTGGAATATTTATATCTTCTTGATTTGGTTTCATATGTGTCTACTAATCTTTCCATTTCTTCTGTGTTTTACATCTTATTAGAGTACAGTTTCTTGAAGTAGGTATTGATAATCTTCTGGATTTCCATGGCATCCATTGTGATCTCACCCTCTTCATTCTTAATTGATTGAATTTGTCTTTTCTCTCCTCCTTTTGATAGGGCTGGCTAGAGGTTTATCAATTTTATTTAATGTTTCAAAGGACCAACTGTTTGATTCATTGATTCTTTTTATTATTGTCCTAGTCTTAATTGCATATATTTCTGCTCTGATCTTTATAATTTCCCCTCTCATATGAGCTTTGGGTTTGATTTGCTCTTCCTTTTCTAGGAGTTTGAGGTTCAATATTAAGTTGTTCATTTGTGTTCATTCTGTTTTCCTGATGTGAGATTTTACTGTTATAAATTTTCCTTGGATGACTGCTTTCACAGCATCCCATAAGTTCTGGTATGTTGTGTTTGCATTTTCACTTAATTTTGTAGATACTGTTTGATGTCTTCCTTGATTTCCTCTGTAACCCAGTGATTCTTCAGGAGAGTGTTGTTTAATTTCTATGTGTTTATGTAGTTTTTCTGGTTTCTTTTGATGGTGACATCCAATTTCATAGCACTCTTGTCAGATAATATGCATGGAATAGTTTCAATTCCTTTGCATTTACTTAAGCATGTTGTATGGGCTAACATGTGGTCTATTTTGGAGAATGTCCCATGTGCAGCTGAGAACGTATATTCTGATGTTGTGGAGTAGCAAATCATTTAGACATCTATTAAGTCAATTTGTTCACAAATTTTTTGAATTCTGATATTTCTTTGTTGATTTTTTGCCTGGTTGATATGTCTAATTGAGAAAGTAGAGTATTAAGTTCCTCCATTACAATTGTGTTAGCGCTTATTAAATTTTTCATATCCATGAATATTTGTTGTATGTAATTGGATGCTCCAGAGTTTGGTGCATATATATTTATGACTGTTATTTCTTCTTCCTGAATTTTTCCCTTAACAAATGTTCAGTGTCCCTCCTTGTCTCTTTTGATCAGTTCTGATTTGAAATTCACATTGTCTATCAATAGTATAGATACCTCTGCTTTTTTTCTGGAATCCTGTGATACTGAGTATTGTTTTCCATCCTTTGACTTTTCAGTCTATGAGTTTTTTTTTTTTTTGAGTTAAATGTGTTTCCTGAATGCAGCATACTGTTGAATCTTGCTTCTTTTACCCTCTCTCTCTCCCTCCCTCTGTGTGTGTGTGTGTGTGTGTGTGTGTGTGTATCTGTGTGTGTGTCAGGAATTGAATTCAGGACCTTGTGCTTGACAGGCAGGCACTTGGGTTATTGAGCTATACCCCAGCCTGGATCTTGCTTCTTAGTCCCTTCCGCCAGACTGTTTCTTTGATTGGTGGGTTGAGTCCATTTACACTGTTGGTTACAACTGATTGTATTCACTTATTTTCTCCAAGCTATTTTCCTCATTGGCTCCCTGTTTTTCTCCTTTGTTTGATTGCTTGCCGTGCTTGGTGACTTGTTTCTACTGGTGTTCTTGTGATTGTGGTGTTCATTTTCTCCTTCTAATATATGTTTTAGAGCATTCTGAAGAGCTTGTTTGGTGGTGATGAATTTCCTCATATGTTCTTTGTCATGGAAGTATCTTATTTCTCCCTCAATTGTGTAAGACAGTTTTGCAGGGTACATCAATCTGGGTTGAAGTTTGTTTTCATTTAAGGTTTTAAAATACTTCACTCTAAGCTCTCCTTGATTTGAGAGTTTGTGTTGAGAAGTCTGCCATGATTCTGGAGGGCTTTCCTTTATAGGTGATCTGTTTTTTTTTTCTCTAACTGCTTTTAGTATTCTGTTCTTGTGCTGAGTTTCTGGAATCTTGATTATTATATGTCTTGGTGTAGTTTTTATTTTGGTCATGGCTGTTTGGAGTTCTATATACTTCATTTCTTTGTATGTCAAATTCTTTATCCACATTTGGGAAGTTTTCTTCCATTATTTCTGTAACAATAATAATAAATAATAATAATTATTATTATTTTATGACACTTGCACTGTCTCCAGGCTTCTCATTGACCCAATCAATCTCACATTATTGTTCTTTGCATTATCTTGTAGTTGTTGGATTGATTACACCTGGTCTCTTGCTATTTTTAAGATATCTTTGTTTTCATCATCATTAGCTGCAATTCTGTTTTCAAGATCTAATATCATATCTGCTCCTTCATTCAACCTCTACTTTCAGTAGAGATTTTAATCATTTCCATTTCTATTTGAATCTGTTTCATAGATTCCATTTCTTTGCAGTGTTGGCCATTTGCAATTTCCATCATTTACTAAGCTTATCTATTCTTTTATCTGTGGCTACTGTAGTATCTTTGATTTTGAGCATCATTTCTTTTTGTGGCTTAGAAATTATTTTCTCTACGGCCTTTTCTACTTGTTTTTGCACTTATGCTTCTATCATTTCAAAAAGTTTCAGTATTTGACATCTAATTTTATCTACCTTGTTGAGTTCTGTGCTTGGCCAGGGTGAGTTAGGGTTTGGGATGTCTTTTTACTCTGTGTCATTTGATTTTCTATCTTCTCTCTTTTTATTTTATTTTATCTTCTATGTTGACATTTTCCAACTTCTTAGGTGCATAACTTTATCACTAGTATTGAGCCTTCCCCAGGAGATGTCTTTTCCTCAGTCATGTCTTCTAGGTATAGATGGTTCTTTATATCTATCCCAAGAACCAAGTTTTAAAGGATGTAAAGCTATTATTTAGCTCAGTATCCAGTCCTTTGGTACTGGATTATGGTGATGATTATCACCCCATACAATCATAGTGATATGCAAAGGAGAAAAACTGATTATATTATGTGTTATATCCTGGCTAAAGTAGTATGGTTGGTAATAACAGTAATTTCAAGTATAACTTAGCTACTGACAAACTATGGTAACCATTAACCTGCTACCTCTGACCACCGGTGCAAACTTTAAAATTGTACAACAAAATCAAGCATACATGCATGCAAACATGTATGCAGTGATTTCTCCCTTAGTGGAGTGATATTATGCTTCTATGGGGGTGGGATTTAGATGGGTAGGGAACAGGACAAAGTGATAAATGAAGTCAAATATAGTAGAGTCAAGTCTGGAGGTTAAAGGATGATTGCCTGAGTTTTGGGAAAATGGAGGACACAAGGGGCAAGGAATGAAAGAGAAAGTGAAGGAGTAATCAGAAAGGGAAGAGACAATGTTTACTCACTTGTGAGTATAAATTCAAGAGTTAGCTGAAGAAAGAGAAAAAGAGGGTCAGTAGAAGAAAACAAAAAAGAAAGATAAGAAACCTAAATAGAGAAAAAAAGAAGAAAGAAAGAAAAGAAAAAGAAAAGAGACAAAAAGAATACAAGAAAAAAAAGGATAGGAAAGAGTCCAAAACTAAAAAGAACCATAAGATACAAAACAAACTAAGACAAAATCCAACTAGACAGGAAAAGGATAACCAATCAGACAAACAAGGGAAAATAAAAGTAGTAAAATACCTCTGGTTGATGCAGTTCCATGACAGTATTCAAGTCAAATCCCAGAAATAAGCCGTGTACTCCAGTCAAGCTTGCCATGGGATTTGTGCTGGGTATGAAACTGATCTTGGCCTCTCGATGTGTAGGCTGGGACTAGTCCTCTGTTGGTGGAGTTCTCCAGAGCCCAGTTGCTGGCTCCTCACTGCTGCTTCAGATACTTCAACATTGTTGGTCTTTTGATTCTTCCAGTCACCAAAGGCATGTGTGTGCCTGTGTGCCAAGGGGCCTCCTAGTCTGGTATCTTTGGTGCTTGCACCTCCCACCCCAAGACTGTTTTTAATTTTCTGCAATACTTATCTGCTAAATTATCATGAAGGGCTTGATAATCTATGAAATCTATAAGATCAAAAACAAATGGAAATTAGCAAAAAGTAAAAAATTTCCCTGACAATTTTAAACATGGGCCATGAAACTGTGAATCTGTATGCTACAGAAAAATTGAATTAGTATCACACAAATGCATGCTTTCTTTTTCTTACTTTTGACCACTGAAATTATGAAGTAGAAAAGGGATTAGCTTTTAAAAATCACAATAAATTGAGGTTGCAAAACACTTTAAGTTCATCTTGTCCAAAAACGCAAGAGACATACCCCATCCAAGAACGCAAAGTACTTGCAGAGACCACACCAAAAGTTTTTGTTTAAATGTCTTTTGTTTAGGGCACATATATTTCTCTTGTTTATCTCTATCTGTGCTGAGAAGTCATCACTTAAAAACTCTGCTCATTGTACTTTCATGTTTTAAAAGGCTCACATAACTTGAGGATTTAAATATCTGATAGTTTGTTTATGTGACTGTAATTAGTTACTGATTCCAGCCTAAATATTTATTAGTTTTCTAACCTTTTGTTGGATTGCTACCAATAAACATACTCTAGCTGTTGTATTGATGCAAATGTAATATGGGGTGATTGAATTCTTTTCCAGGATATTTATTTTGGGATGTAAAGGTTAATGTCCAGTTGCTATTCAGATGAAATTTCTCTCTATAATTAAAATCATCATATGCCCCACATAAATCAGATGAGATTTTGCTTTAGTAAAAGTATATTTGGATTAGAGGGACAGAAATATTTTTCTCCAGTGATAATAATTTGCAAAAAAATGATTACTAAAAGAGACACCTTAGAAAATCAAGATAATATATAAGAAACAAGACAATAAATATGAATTAATTTACAGTTGCCTGTACTTGATAAATTTAAAAAAAAGTAGACACTAAAGGACAAATGAAAGATCAACTCTGAAAATTTCTCAAATGTGTACCTCTCTTTTATTTGAGCTTATTAGTAAACCAGAAATTGAATTATATACTAATCTGTGATTAGATTTATTATTTTTTCCTATAATTTATTCATAGTCTTCCTCAAACGCAGTACCATATATACTAATTATTTTATGAAATGACTTTCCATATGATGTTTGTTTAAAGTTAAAATGAAAGAAGTTAGCTTGAAAGCTGATTACTCATTTAACTGTGTATTTTAAATACCTATTTTACATGTTTAGTGAGCATCTGTGCTGAATTTAATTGTAAATGGTTCATTTAGAAAGCTGGAAATAAACAACTCACTTTCATGAATTTCTAGGGAAATATTTGTTTGAATAGGTGAAATTCAATTGGATCTTTGTTCTCTTCATAAGTAGGATGTCTGTCATCTATCAAGTTTGCCTTACTTTTGCTAGAAGCCTAGAACATTTGACTTGCTGAATTTTTATAGTTGCATAATATTGTTAGATCATTTCCATTAGCAAAAAAGCATGCATTTTAGTCTTAGGTCATCAGGTAAACTTTCTGAATGAGAATGACTGTGTACATGGGTAATCTAAGATGTTATTTTTCAAATTCTTATTTATGAGAAAATTCTTGAGATCATGTCAAAATGTAAATGATGGCTTTTTAGCTGTAGAATAAGTTGTTCATTTCCAATTGTAGAGTAGCATTCATGAAGGGTGGTTTCTCCCCTTGGGCTATAGTACTGTCATCTGTAAATGGGAAGCTATTATGAATTAAAGTGTATGAAACTACTTCACCTGTAAACTATATTGTTATTACAATGCACTGAAGACTTTAAGTACTGGTCACATTTTAGCAAAGGTGTTTTCTGTATCATTTTTGTTTTAGAATGCATCAACAAAAACAAAAACTACAATATGCTGCCTAAAAATAAAATAGGAAACAAAAAACCTGCTCCCAATTCATTAACTACCGCTGTATGTTCTTTGAAAAATGATAATCTAGTTCCATGTTCCACTGAAATAGATGTTACTAAACTGAATGACAGTCTCACTTTTAATAAGTCTGATATCCTTCATTTTACTTGAATTTTCAATAGCATATAACACTTTTGACTAATTTTTTAAAGTTCTCCCTTTTTTGGGATCTTATATAATTTTTTTATACTTTTATTTTTACATCCTTTCTCTATCACTCACACAAAATGTACTTAGTAAGTATTTGGTATCTGTATTGAACATTACAATTCTTCTTATTCCATTCTTCCTCTGTGATGTCTTTTATACACAAGATTTAAATCACCTCATATACAGGCAATTAACAATCATATATGGAAATTCAGACATGTCTTTTGAACTCCAGATTTTTTTAGTTAATATCTTGACCTCTTTCCATGTCTCAAAGGTAACTTAACAGTCAACATGTGCAAGAATGAAATCTTCATTCGGATCAACAGTTCCCTGACAATGTCTCCTACCCCACTGAAAACCATTGCCATCAATCCAGTCATTCAATCCAAAACCTGAGTTAAGTTTCATAGTTTTGTATATTTCACTGTTGGCATCCAATCTATTGACAAGTCCTCTTAATTTAATTTCCTGTATACATGTAAAATACTTTGGATTATATATGATACTATACCAATTAATGCATCAAATACACTTCATTTAATACCTAATAGATATAAGGAGATCATATCTGCCATATCTGTTGGCAGAAGTATGTTCATAATAGGAATTATGTAATATTGTAATCTAACTTTCTCATGAACAATTAAATCATTGTTATGAATTAAGTTGAAATTGTTAGCTTACTAGACAGAATGATTAATTCTGAGTTTTTGCCAACCTTTAAATTTTTTTACTTTTGGTTTTTATTTTGTGTTAGTACATTTATTAGTGCATTACATGATGAACTACATTCCTTGTGGGTAGTTGGTATTTATACATTGCACGTCTTAGTTATTTTAGTTTACCAATGTTGGGTTATAGTGCAGTCACCTGTAGATGGAAACCATTTATAAACTTTAAAAGCAAACTGTTCTTTCATCAATTTTTTGATAGACTGGATTGTGATGGGCCACATAACTCCAAAATTTTAATTGCTTAAAATGATAAAATTTATTTTCAATTTTGGCTACATGTTTATGTCAAGTACCTGAGGACCTTTTTGTAGATTCTTCATGTCTACTGTCCATAACCAAGCAGCAGCAGAAGAAGCTATGGTTGGGTATGCTTTCAGAGAAAAAGAAAACACTGGGTTGACAATCAAGGAAATTCTGTACCGGTGATCAGATGTTCTGGCCCAGAAACAATACCCATCTCTCCTGAAGAACCCATCAGCCTACCAAAGCCAAGTATCTATCCCTCTCATAAGAACAGAAAGTATAATCCTACCATTCACAGAGTCAAAGAAATAGAATACTTGGTGAACATTAGTAATGACTTAAACATTACTATTCCAAAATAATCATTGGGTTAAAACAGTACTTGATAAGGAAAGACTGAAGCTTTAAATTTTTGAGACTAACAAAGAAGGGCTAAACTGTCAGCCAAATCACTTTGAACCTCAAATTTTGAATAAGTTAGCCAATATATGCCCAAAATATTAATTAAATTATAACTGTAAAAAATACTTAGTTCTCTGAGTAGTTTGTCTTTAACAAGTTACTTGCACACCATTCATTCCGAAATACATGTATAACTGAGTTTTAAGTACTATGACCTACTCTTTGGGGAAACTTCATGAAAAAGTTCTACTCAAAAGGAGACAAATTTTCCTTTAAACTCTGATTCTTCTCTCTTTTAGAACAGATAAAAATCTTTCTTCTTTGGAATAAAGGGCTGCTGAAATGTCCTTAATCCTTTCCAGTCTGTGGAGAATATTGTCACCTTTTAGTGGTAAAAACACTGGCAGTCTTCAGGCATGTGGTGCAATCATATCTAATCTGAGAGCCTAAGACAGGAGGGTCTTAAATTTGAGGGTGAGGCAATTCAGTGAGAACTTACCTCAAAGTTAAAAAATAAAGAGTTCTGGGGATGTTGCTCAGTAATACGGTCCTGGCCTGCCACAATTTCAACCCCTAACCAGAAAACAAAAACAGAAACAGTTGAGGAAAGTTTTGATGCTGTCTTAGAGTTCTCTTAGGAACAATTCTGCTTTTAATGTACTCCGAACTTTGTGGGTGTGTGTTTGTGTATACACTTCATTTGCTTTTTAGTGAGTGGTTAAAAGCAGAACTGTATCTACTTAATGAAACAGATTTTTTTTTTTAGAAATCCAGTATTCTGAAACAAACAAACAAAAAAATGACACAGAGAATTTCAAAAATATTTCAGTTATCATAAAATTTTTCATCCCCTGAGTCTAACAAAGATAAAACAAGTCACCACAAGTCAAATATATATACTGTCTTGATAATTCTTCTAGTGAAACTATTATTACAGTCAACTTAGTTTTCAAACTATTTGAAAAAATATTTCCTTTCCAATAAATGCTAAGGACTCTTATTCCCAACTATATGAGTTTCCAGGCAAGATGATTTTTAATGCTGTCTTTAAGTAGAACATTGAGTAACTACAATTTCATTTGCAGAGAAGAGAATGTTTGATTAACCAAGGCTATAGGAAATTTGAATTCTTCAGCATGGCAAGTAAAACCCTTTTAGCTATAACTAAGTTATATAATATGACTTAACAAGTGTAGGTAGCATTCTTGTTAGTGTATTATTGGATTGTAAGCCCTCTAAAAAACTAGTGTAAGGCCCTTATACTGATCAGGAAAAGTACTTTATGCATTAGAATTTGTTTTAGCGGAATAGACTTCATAATCTGTAATATTGTAATACACCTTGGTATTCAAGGTCTTGGTATCCAAGATATATTATAAATATGGCTACTAAATTTGATTGATAACCCTAACAGAAAAGATTAGATCTCCTTTAGAGAGTATTCTAGAACAAAATAGTTTGCAAAGTAAAATAGTAGCCAGAAACTGTGCTAACAGCTGAAACATAAGCATGCTGTTCATGATTAATCATTGTGATGTATATAGACTTTATATATAGTGCTCTTGTTCTCTCTGTGTGTTTCATGGTTTTTTCATGTTATTTTAAGATTGTAATTTAGATGACAAAGTGACTAGGCTCTAAAGATGTGATAGGCATAGAAAAATATCAAGAAACTTCTCTGTTGTGTGCTGCTAGCTACTCATTAAATGAATATTTGCTAACTGTCCTTTACAGAAAACTGTAATTGTAATTTAGATTTTGTGGATCAAGATGTTTCTTATTTAAGAGATTGTACCTCTCACTCTGACAAAATGTAAAAGCAGAGTGGGAAAAATCATAGAATTGATCTCGCATCTGCATAGTTTGTTTATAGTGTGTTGTAATTCTGCAAAATCTCTGTTTACTGACTCAGATTCTGAAACATCCTTGTTATAATTCACTGTTATTATCTCTCTAATCAAAGGATAAAAGAAGAGTGATTTGTGCCTTTAGGGAAAATTCTCCTTGGGCCTACTATTTTTGTTTGCATTTGCAGCAGTTTAGTACATTGCTGGAGACTCTGATTTCTTAAAGATTGACAATCTCAAGCTGAAACTCTTCTTTCCTGGGCATCTGTCAGCACTGGGCACACTTACTGTGCTGCATAAATAGTACTCAGGAGTGTTCTGTGAGAAACTTTGCTAGGCAACGTATTCTATCCTGATAGATCTCACAGCTGCCAATACCATGGACATCCAGTGAATAAGTCTCTGATGTGTGGTCTGTAATATACGTAAGAACAGATTACTATTGTTGTTTTTCTTACAGAAATATTGATGACTATCCACACAACAGTACATATGAAATTAAGTTGCAAAGCTGGATGTAGCATTAATAGGTCATCAACTTCAAAGAGTATTATACAGTAAAGAGTCCTATACCTGTTTTTACCTGTTTTTTCAACATTGATAAGATTGCATAAAATAGGCCACGAATGCAAAACTATTCATACACAACTCTATCATTTAATAACTGACAGAGCTGTAAAAACTAAAGTACTGATCCTTAAAGTAACTTTTGGATATTGCGGAAAGGAACTGGAGGATGCAATGACAAAAGAGATGAAAAAGAGATATATCCATTAGCAAGGAAATGTTAATTATCTGGGACTTACATTGGCTCTCTCCAAACAATTAAGTGATGAGCTGAATCATGCCTATAAAAATGTTATCTCACGGTGAATGACTGTTTTCCATTTTCACTGGAAAGATCTTTTAGCAAAAGCAGGTTTATTACCTGAGTTATCTTAATAATTGCCTGAACATTGTCATTTGTCTGTGGAACACGAGAAAACAATCTGAAAATGACTGCTAGGCAGGAGGGGTATGACTCATAAACTCTGAGTCTTAGTGACTGTCTCCAACTAAGAAATTACTAGTACTAAGCATCTTTATGAAGAAGATCCATCCAAATCTTTAGAGATGGTGAGGCATAATTTGTTCAAAGACAAGAGGATTAGCATGAAAGAATTTCATGTTTGTTTCTGGCTTTATTGCTTTACTTATTTACTGGTTTTATTTATTTAGTAAATTAATAAGTTTTTGTCCTGTGTATATCCATACACTGTACAAGTCATTGACAATATAGAGCAAAAAGAAACAGGTTCTGTGTTCATGGTGTTTGTGGGAATGTCAGTAAGATGCTGAGATGCAGACAGATAATGGGGCTAAATCACAACCACTGAATGTTTTTGGAAGGCAGAGCTCTGTCTCAGAATGCAACAGAATGCAACAGAACTATAATTGTTTAGGATGATAGGGTAGATTATGGGTCAGTGAGCACCAAGGATTTTTGGCTTATTACTCTCCAATTCTGATTGCAAGTAACACTCTAGGAATTGCAAATAACAGTGTATACAAGTAATTTAGGCACTGACAGAGCAAAACAGAAAGAATAGCTTTCCGAAAATCCTTCCTGCCAAAATATGGCAAGGTATTTGAATCACTGCCATTTGAGAAAATAAGGAGTTGTTTCTTTTTTTTTTTCTTTTTTTTTTGGTACCGAGAATCAAACTCATAACTTCATGTTGCTAGGTAGGCGCTGTGCCACTGAGCTATATCCCCGGCCAAATAAGAAGCTTTGTTCAGAAGCCACAGTCTTCGCTGCACCAGTGCACTTGGAGCTGCACTGGGAACTGCACTATTTTGCCTGACAAATGATATAAAATAGTTTTATTTATAAACTAACATTTCTTATTCATTCACTAGGAAAAAAAATTAAAGTGAACATCAATAAGTTATTTCTGCATTTAAAACCAAGTTCTCAGTTCTGATTTTTATAAGGTGAGCAGGAGATAGGAAGAAAGTAATAACAGTATGATTGAAAATTCTCAACTAAGATATTATTATCAACACATGTAGTTTTAAATTACAGCACTATAATGGTTATACACTTGAATATTGTTTTGTTTTTAACAAAAATTTAGTAAGTATCTGTTATGTGCCAATATTCACCTTGATGTCAAGAAGGAAGCAAAACAGACAAAGTATTAAAAAACCAAGCAAACAAATAACAAAAACAAAAGCAATTCCTGCTTATAGTAACCAAAGGAAGACAACATAACAGGTGAATGAAGTGTAACACATATTTGATTTTAATTATCAGAAAGAAGGCCTAATCACTGAAAATGCAAGGCAATTTCACAGGTTTCTTGCTGCAGAGCTAGAAAATATCACTGCTGAACATGTTCAGTATGTCTTACACTTTGTTGAGCTGTCCGACCTGTCTTTACAGTTTTGCAAAATACTGTGAAACTATTGAATTACCCATGATACAAGGGTCAACAGTTCTCACTTAGTATTTATGAAGGAAGCAACTTATTTCTCCAATTTGAAAAAAGTGGAATGTTAAGTATTATACCTAAATAAGATCATAATAATAATTAAAAATGAATGAAAATAATCATACAATTGATTTTGAGTTAAAAAATCTTGAAAATCATGTAGTCCAATCTTCTCCTTTTGTATATTAAAAGTCCAACGTGTGAACAAAGAAAAAAACATAAAAATAAGTATTCATTTATATATATATATATATGTTTAACTGAGAACCACTTCAAGTCAAGTGGACATTAAATGAAATGAAAAATTAGAGATTATGATCATTGTTATGATCTGTGTCTAGATGTCTACCAGAAGCCTCATGTGGTCTAGAGATTGCGATGCTGTGATTAACGGTTTATGATTGGTAATTCAGTACACTGTTTGGTTTGTCACTGCTCTAATCCCAGCAGTCTGGATACAATGCATAAGGGACAGAAAGAATCTTGTCTCCCCTCTCTCTTACTGATTTTGCTGTCTTCCACCACCTTGAACAGTTGCCCTTCTGCCATGTGCCACCCTGCCTTGAAGTCAGCCGATCAAGGACTGAAACCTTCACCAACTGTGAGCTAAACAAAACTTTCCCCCTTTAACTTTGAGAGTTGAGTATTTTGTCCCAGCAGTGAGAGGAAAGCATCTAAGAAAATCATCAATCCCTCTTATAATGTTGTTCAAGATGCTAAAGGTGCCTGAGATTCTTTCAGGAAGTCTTCAAGATTAGTTCTGTTCTTATTAAAATAATACACCGTTATTGCCCTTTTCACTTTTACCCTCTTGCGATGAGCTGCCAAGTTCTTCAGAGCTGCATGATGTGTGCTGCTGCAGTAGACAGAGGAAAGAGGCAGGTTTGAGGGTTACCTACCTTCTGTTTGTCAGATGACAGCTCCAGAAATACCACAGATAATGCATTTATGACTTTCTATTATTTTAATGAGCGCATTAATAAAAAATTGAAAATTCTCAGCTTTCTAGTTAATTAATTTCTAATATTAATAGTTGTAATTCATATAGACAGTAATTCTTCAATCATCAATAATTTTTAAAATGTGAAGGGGGCCTGGCATGGGGGTGCAAACCTAAAGTGCCAGTGCTCTGAGAGCTAAGCCAGTGCATATATATATATATATATGTTTATAAGTATATACATACCCTCATTTTGTTATTATCTCAATATTGAAAATGTGTGGCATAACTGTTAAAAGTCATCAAGACTAAACATGTTATAATTTATTGGGCATCTACTTAATGCCAGTGAAGAAAGTTCCTGTGGAAATCCAAACAAAATTATGAAAGCACAAAGGAAAGGTAATTAGACTATCACTAGACTTCTAAATAACAAGACTGTGTATGAAAAGAGAGTAAAAAATACCTGTGAGAGGTAAATCTAGGTATGTAGACCTAGATTTGATCCAGGCAAACTAACTTTCAACTGTAACGGTTGTATAAATTAAAATAGAGTAAGAAAAAAATTAATATCATAAAAGAGACTCAAACATTTCTAAATATTTAAATTTTTTTCTAAGAGAAATAAAACAGTAGACAACTTAAAGAAAGTCAGCTTCAAAATCTAGTGTTTCAACATACACAACCATAAACAATACAAACAAGCACTCACATAAAATAAACCAATAAGACAAAATTAAGACCAAATGTTGAATATATACACTATGAATTAAATTGTAGGATATGCTATTCCGTGAAAACACTGAAGTAAAGAAAATATATGTGGATAGGCTAATTTAATATAATAAGAATGACACATATAATATGGGCAAAATATATACACACATGTATCTTATGAATGTGTATTTATGATTTCTACTTTGATTTTTCTGTACTGTTTATTTTCATGTGTATTTTTTTCTTGGGAGTAATGGGAAACCCATATATATGTATATATATGTATATATATATATATATATATATATATATGAATTGTAAACTATAAAAATATCAAAAAGGCATGTCAAAAATAAAAAAAAATTATGAAAAGGTAGAATAATTCCCCTCTTTTATTTTGGAGAAAAATAAAGCAATAAAAACAATGATACAAAATTTCAAAACAGGATTCTAGGACGCTAACAATGGTTAGTATACTGCACATTGTTATCTTCAAAGTAGTTGCTCATACTTCAAGATATAGGCATGAAAAATTGATCAAACAATACAGGTACAAATCTTTCTTTTCAATGAACTAGTAGCAATTAGTAATATAATTTTCTTAACTGTTTGTGTGTATAAATACATATATACATTTATTTATTAAATTTTGTCTTTTTTCTTCTTTTCTCTTTTCCCCCATCCCAATTTCTCTTCTATTTTGAACAGTTGCTTCCCATTTCACAATACCTATTGCACATTTTGGATGTTAATTACTTTTTCTGATTTTTCCACTAAGAAGACAAAATGATATTTACACACGTGAGTCTGATTTATTTTACTTACGAGGATGGTCTCAAATTGCATCCTTTTCCCTATAAACGTCTCAAGTTTATCCTTCTTTATATCTGAGTAGTACTAAACTGTATAAAAATATCACATATTTGACATCTATTCCTCTGTTGATGGACATTTGGATTGTTTCAAAGATTTAGTTATTGCAAATTGCACTGCTATAAACATGGGTGCACATATGTAGCTGTGGCATGATGTTTTTAATTCTTATGGAAAATACTCAGAAGGGTAATAGCTGTGACAAATGGGACATCTAATCCTAGTTTTTTGAGGACTCTCCACACTGATTTCCATTGTGGTTGCACCAGTCCTACCAACATAGAAGAAGGCTTCCTTTTTCCTCACAACTCCTCCAGGATTTGTAATTGGTTAGTTTTTGGATGATAGGCATTTTTTCTGGGGTGATATGGAATCTCAATACTGTTTTAATTTTCATCTCTAAAATGAACAATGATGTTGAACATTTTTTCATTATTTTCTTGCTATTTTATTTCTTCATCTTAGGAGTACATGCTCGTATTAGCTGCCCTTGTTTGGATTAGGTCTTTGAATTTGGGAGGTCTGATATTTTTCAATTTTTTATATTTTCTAGATAGAAGGTCTTTTTTGGAGGGACAGTTGGCTAACATTTTTTCCCACTCTGTAGGTTGACTTTTCACTCTGTTGGTGATTTCTTTTGGTTTGCAAAAGTTTATTTATTTATTTATTTATTCATTCATTCATTCATTCATTCTTGCTTTCTTGGAATATATTCTTTAACTTATTTTTTTTTATTTTAAGGAGAATACAAGCAAGAAAAATAAAACAGAATAAAACCAATCAAAGTAAACCAGTATAAGTGAAACAGGACTTCAAAACCTTATGAAATGAACAATAGTTACCATAATGACTTTTGTTGTCTTCAAAATAACTGCAGATACCTTCAGACACAGTAAAAATCAAACAGAACAGAATAGAATAGAAACAATAAAGACAAAACAATGAATGCAATAAAGGACTTCAAAACAAGCCAATAGTAAATCCAAAATGACTACCATAATATGTCTTGCTATCTTTTAAATAGCTGCTCGTGCCATCAGATTTAACATAATCAAGCAAAACAACAGAGAATAAAACCCAACCCAATAAAACAATGAAAATTACATAGTTTCCAGATGGAGATCACTTCCTGATGAGGCCTGCTTCTCTCTCTCTGCAGTCCACAAATGGTGCAGACTCACAGAAAGAGGCTTGGTTGGGTGTGGCTGTTCCCATTCCAGCAGCAGCCAATGCATGGAGCTGGTTTCCAGCCAGGGACCACCTCCTGGTGAGGCCTGGTTCTCTCCCTCCACAGTCCACAGATGGTGCTGACTCACAGAGAAAGGCTTGGTTATGGCTTACAAAAACTTTTTAAAAACAAAATCTCAGTTGTTGATTCTTTGAAGTACTTCCCATGTAGTTTGGGTTTTGTTCATGAAGTCTCTGCCTACTGCTATGTTGTCAGTATTTCTACCTATATTCCTTCCAGTAGATTTACTGTTTCTGTTTTAATATTTAACCTTGATCCATTTTGACTTTAATTTAGTGCATGGTGATAGGCATGGGTCTAGTTTTAGTCTTTGGCATGTAGAGAGTCCGTTTTTGCAGTACCATTTATTAAAGAGGCTATCTATCTTCCAGTGAACATATTCAGCTACTTTGTCCAAGATATGGTGGCTGAGTGTTTTTGTAGTTACATCTGAAACTCCTAATCTGTTCCATTGGTTCTCAGGTCTTCTTTTTTGTTGCTGTTTTTTGTCAGTACCATGCTAGTTTTATCACAGTATCTTTGTAGTATAATTTCAAGTCAGGGATTGTGATGCCTCCTGCCTTGCCTTTGCTGCACAGGATTGCATTTGATATTCTAGTTGTCTTCCATTTTCTAATGAATTTTAGGAATTTTTTTAGATTGGTGAGGTATGCTAAATGTATTTTGCTTGGGATTGCACTAAACCTGTAAAAGTTTTGAGAGTATGGCTATTTTCACAGTACTTGTTCTTTCTATCCATGAGCAAGAGATATCTTCTTATTTTCTGATATCTTCTCCTTTATCAGAGTACTGTAATTTTATCTCTATATGTATCTTTTATTTCCTTTGTTAAATTGATTCCTAAGTATTTTTTTTTTTGGATGCTATTTTCAAGGGTGTGGTTTCCCTAATTTCTCTCTCAGTGAGCTTGTTGTTTGTGTACAGGAATGCTACTGATTTTTAAAATTTGACTTTGTATTCAGTTATACTATTGAATTTGGTTATTAATTCTAGGAGTCTTTTGGTGGAAGGTCTTCTATGTAGAGTATCATATCATCTGTGAATAATGATAGTTTAACTTCTTCCTTTCCTATCCTTATTCCTTTATTCCTTTCTCTTGTCTAATTGCTCTGGCTAATGTTTCCAGAACTATATTGAATTGGAGTAGTGATAGTGGACAACTTTGTCTTGTTCATGATTTTAGAGTGAAAGTTTTCAGTTTTGTTCAATTAGTATGATGTTGGTGGCTGGTTTGTCACAGACAGATTTCATAACATTGCAGTAAAGGCCCTCTATTCTGATTTTCTGTAGGGTTTTTATCATAAATGAGTGCTGGACTTTATCAAAAACTTTTTCTGCACCTATTGAGATACAATTTTTGTCTCTGGGTCCATTAATATGATGTATTTTATGAATTGATTTGTGTACTTTGAAACACACTTGCATTCCTGGGTTGAATCTCACTTAGGCATGGTGTGTAATCTTCTTGATTATTTTCTGCATTCTATTTGTGAATATCTTTTTTTATATTTTTGCATCTATGTTCATTAGGGAGTGAGACATGTAGTTCTCCTTTTTCATTGGTTCTTCCTCTGGTTTTGGTATCAAAATAATTCCTTCCTCCAGGAATGAGTTATGGAGAATTATTTCACTTTCAATTTCATTGAAGTTTAAGGAGTATTGGCACTAAGGATTCTCTAAGTTTCTTGTAGGATTCAGCAATGAGTCCATCAGAACCTGGACTTTTCTTTGTTGGTAAGCTTTTAATTATATTTTCAATGTTATTAACTGACATTTGTTTATTCAGAATTTTTATATCTTTTTGATTCAGCTTTGGCAATTTGTATGTATCTAGGAATCTTTCCATTACTTCTGTGATTTCCATTCTATGTGAATAAAGATTTTTGAAGCAGGTATTGATGGTCTTCTGAATTTTCACAGGATCTGTAGTGATTTCACCCTTTTTGTTCTTTGATGCCTAAATTTGAGTTTTTTCTTTCTTTTTTTGATAAAGTTGGTGAAGGGTTTATTAATCATATTTTTTTCCAAAGGACCAACTTTTCAATTCATTAATTCTTTGCATTGTTTTATTGGTTTCCAGTGCATTAATTTCTACTCTGATCTTTGTAACTTCCTCTTTTGTATGTGCTTTGAGTTTGTCTTACTCTCCTTTTTCTAGAAGGTTGAAGTGTAACATTATGTTATTTTATTTTTGCTCATTCAATTTTCCTGATGTGAGAATTCACTGCTATAAATTTCCCTCTTAGGACTGCTTGCATCTGCATTCTCATTTAGTTGTAGATGTTGTTTAATTTCTTCCTTTTTCACTTGTAATCCATCAGTTGTTTAAGTGGATGCTATCAAATTTCCATGTGTTTATAAAGGTTTTGCATTTTCCTTTACCATTAATTTTCAATTTCATTTCACTGTGTTCGGATAATATGCCTGGAATAATTTCAATTTCTTTGCATTTACTTAATCATGTTTTGTGAACTAGTATATAGTGTATGTATTGGGTATGCTATGTCCCCCCGAGTCCTGATACTTTTGATGGGGCTGAGTCTAGTGCTTGTGTTCAGTTTGTTGTCTAGCGCTGGGATTGGCAATGTGAGCACTGCACAAGCCCAGGGGTGGAGCTGAGATACAGTGTAAGGGAAGGCGGGTCTTCTCTTGCACTTCTGCATTTCTGCCCTCCCTCTCTCTTGCCAGTGAGCTTGAGGCTTGCGGCTGCCATGAACAGCAGCCCCGGCCACACCAGGCTGACTTGGAGCCAACTAAGTGTGGACTGAAACTCCTGAGAAACTGTAAGAAATAAACCTTTCCTTCCCTAATTTTGGGCATCAGGTATTTTGTCCCGGCAACAAGCGAGAAGTAACTAACAGTGTATTTTAGACAATATCCCATGTGCAGCTGAGGAGAATGTGCATTCTGATGATGCTGTGTGGAACACTTTGAAAACATCTACTAAGTCCATTTTTTCACCAGTTTGGTTCATTTCTGATGTTTCTTTGCCAATTTTTTTTTGTCTAGGTCATCTATATCTTTGTGCCATTGAGGCATTCAAGTCTCCTATTACAAATTGTGTTATTGCTTATTTGAGTTTTCATGTCTATTAATAATTGTCTTATACAGTCGAGTGCTCCTGTATTTCATGCACGTGTATTTATGATTGCTATGTCTTCTTCTTGAAGTTTTCCCTAAGAATTACATAGTGACCTTCTTTATTTCCTTTGACCATTCATGGTTTGACTGTCACATTGTGTTGTAATAGAATAGCTACCTTGCTTTCATCTGGGAGCCTGTGGGCATGGAGTATTGTTTTTCATGCTTTGACTTTCAGTCTATGAAATTCTTTTTGAGGTAAATGTGTTTCTTGTATACAGCATATTGTTGGATCTCGTTTCTTGATCCATTTTGCCAGTCTGTTTCTCTTGACTGGCAAATTGAGGTCATTTATAGTTATGGTTATAAACATTATATATTGGTTTATCTTTTTCATACTGTTTTCCTGCTGTTGGTTTCTTGCTTTACCCTCTGTTTTATTGATTGTCCTACCTGGTGGATTCTTTCTGCTGTTGTTCTTGAAATTTTGGTCATTTTTTGTCTCTGCCTAGAATATCTTTCAGTATTCATTGTAGGGTTTGTTGGGTGATCACAAATTTCTTCAGTAGTTCTTTGTCATGGAAGTATCTTATTTTTCCATTAATTTTGAAAGATAGTTTTGCAGGGTACAGTAATCTGGGTTGGAAGCTGTTTTCTTTCAGGACCGGAAAAACTTCACTTCAAACTCTTGTTGACTTGAATGTTTGTGTAGAGAAGTCTGTCATGATTCTAATGGACTTTCATTTATAGGTGTTCTGTTTCTTTTCTCTAACAGATTTTAATATTTTGCTCTTGTACTGAGTTTCTGGAATCTTGACTCTTATATGTTTTGGTGTAGTTTTATTTTAGTCATGGCTATTTGTAGTTCTATATGTTTCATTTATTTGTATGTCAAATTCTTTATCCACACTTGGGAACTTTTCTATCATTAATTCTGTGAAGAGTTTTTTTTTATGGCAATCATACTATCTCCAGCTTTCTTATTGATCCCAATCAATCTTATGCTGTTCTTCATTGCTTCATCTTGTAGCTGCTGAATTGATTTTTCATGGTCTCTTGCTATCCTTAAGATATTTTTCTCTTCATGATCACTAGCTCCAATTCTGCCTTCAGGATCTGAAATTCTATCCTTTCCTTTGTTCAATCTGTTACATATACTTTCAGTGGAGATTTTAATCACTTGGATTTCTGTTTGGATTGTTTCATGAATTCCATTTCTTTCCTTTGTTGGGCATTCAATGTTCCATCATTTTCCTAAACTCATCTATTATTTTATCTCTGTCTTGTTTAATATCTTTGAGTTTAAGCATCATTTCTTTTTGTACCTATAAGATTATTTTCCCTATAGACTTTCCCATTTGTATTTTTTTTCATTTTTGTTACTACAATCTCAGGAAATTCCAGTGTTTCATTTCCAATTTCATCTATCTCATTGAGTTCCGGGCTTGTACTGAGTGTGCTAGTGGCCTGGGGCTGCATTTTGCCTCTGCATTTTATCATTCTGTATTGTCTTTTTTAAATTTTATTTTGTTTTCTATGTTGATGCTTGCCAATTTTTTATGATAGTTTTATCACTAATATTGAAGCTTCCCTAGGAAATGTCTGTTCTCCACGATTTCTTCCAGTTGTGAGTGGTTCTTTATAGCTATTCCAAGAATCTACCTTCCCACTTTGAAAAGGATACAAAATTGTTATTTGTCAGCTTCCAACCCTTTGATACTGGGCTTTGGCAATGACTATGACTCGATATAATCATATTGTTATCATACAGGGAAAAAAACTGTCTATAATATGTATTCTTGCTAAAGCAGTACAATTAGTAATAATAATAATTTCAAGTACAGTTTTATTTTTACAAACTATGGTAACTGTTAACCTGCTGCCTCCATGCACAGGAGCAAACTCTAAAGTCATGTAACAAAATCAAACGTATACCATACACTTGTATTCAGGGATTTTCCCCTTCTGTAGGTGGCTGGGGGTGGGGTGACTAAGATTGGTAGAGGGCAGGGTAAAGTGTTGAATGAGGTCAGATATAGTAGAGTTATAGTTGGAAGTCAAAGAATGATCAACTGAGTTTTGGGAAACTGAAGGACATAGGAGGGAAAGAATGAAAGATAAAGTGAAAGAGTAATCAGAAAGGGAAGAGATAATGATTACTCACTTGAAAGTTTAAAATAAAGAAGTAGTTGAGGAAAGAAAGAATCAATAGAAGAAAATGAAAAAGAAAGATGGAAAACTTAAACAGTGTAAAAAGGAAGGAAGAAAGAGAAAGAGAATGAAAAGATGAGAAGAAAGAAAGTAAAAGGAGACTACAGAGATGAGAGAGAAAACACACACACACACACACACACATGCACACGAGTAACCCAGACAGAAGAACAATCACAGAACACAGAGCAAAACAAGATAATGTATATCCAGTCAGGAAAGTGATAGCCAGTCAGCCAAACAAGGGAAAATAAAAGTAGTAAAATATCTCTAGCGTTTACAGTTCTATGATAGTGTCTATGTTATATCCCAGAAATGTGCTGGGCATGGAGTTGATTTTGGCCTCTAGATATGGAGACTTGGACTGGTCTTATGGTGGCATAGTTCTCCAAAGTTCAACCTTGCTGCTGCTTCAGACTCTTCCACATTGCTGATCTCGCTAATTACTCTGCCTTCCAAAGGCATGTGCCTTTGTGTGTCCAGGGTCCTTGGGGTTCCAGTTGGTCCTCCCTGAAAAGGTATGTGTCCTTACACCCCTCCTGAAGACACTGCTATCCCGGGACAATGGAGGAAGTGCAGAGCATGGACTCACAATCTTCTTGCAGACCTCGCCGTCCTGCAAGAAGAGGCCAAGATAGAGTTCTTTGTTTTCTTTTACACTTTATTTTGAACTATGCAAGCATTTTGTATGATTGCACAATTATTAAATGTTGAATAATTGTGAAACACTATTAAAAATGAAAAATACAATGAACCAAATAAATCAAATATATGTCTTCTTGGAAGTATATTCATTCCAAAAGAAATGACTCCAAATGACTTCAATTAAATGTACTTCTCCTTTGGGATACAGTTTAAAAGCACAGAAAATTTTTAAAAATGTAAACAGTTTCATAATTATACTGTTATTACTATGTTACCATTACTATTTTGTGATCATCAATGTGTATACTGTAGAATAAAACAAATGAACCATTAAGTGATACTCCAATTATATTACTGTCAGAATTCCCAACATGGGAGAAACATACAGAGAGGTAAGATTGAGAAGTTAAATAAATTTACTCTGGTCATGAATTTGAATTTGGTAGATATATTATTTATCTGTTTATTTATTTATTTTTTTATTTTGGTACTGGGGATTGAACTCATAACCTCATGCCTGCCAGGCAGGTGCTTAAGCCACTGAGCTAAATGCCCGGCTATTAGATATATTTACAATAAATGGATGCACTATGGTATACAGTACATTGTATACAACACTATAGGTACTATTATTTACTGTATGTAATATATTTATCATGGTATACGCCCATATTTTACAGTAAATATATGTACTATTGTATATATTAGTATTGTACATAGTGCCATATGCACTATATACAGAGCTTCTGTTTGCTTTATGTGTGCTAATATTTCTTTTTAGCTTCAGTTGTTGTAAAAACAAAACAACAACAAATTAAAAAAGAATGAGCACTACAGGCACCTAGATTGTGATTTTTGTGCAATATTTTCCACTAAACAATAACCAGGGCATCTTAGGGAAATGATCTCCTTCAGGTGTGGAGCAAGGATGGTGCAACACAAACCCACAGCCTCATGGCGACACTGTCTCTCAGGAAGAAGGGGGAATCTGAGCCTCAGGATTCAACTAAAGGGGTTCCTATTGGCCAAGGTTAAACAATCTTTGGATATCAGTATGGCTAATGCTGTTAAAGATGAACTATATCAAATGTGTTTAAATTCATAAAAGATAAATATCCCTGTTAGAGAATGTTAGAAAGCTAAATTTCCTACTTTGAAAATTTGCACATCAAAAAACCCAAAAAGCTTGCACATCAAAAACAAATCTGGTTGCATCCTGTCTTAAGCTTCAGAAAGATTGCACCAATAGATCAAAAGGTTATAATGAAAAATGATAATCACTACTTTGTAATCCATAATTCATTACCAAATCTAGGTATAGAATACCAATCACTGTTTACTTTTTAAATCACATGTTTCTGGCCTGGAGAGCACAGCCAAGCCTGGGAAAGACTGTTATGGGTATAATCTAACCCATATCATGAGCCTCCAACTCATCTCACATTGTGAGGAAAAGAACAGAAGATCAGTGGTAAAGGATCACACTAAACAGGGTTGCAGAGTGTAAACAGCATCATCCACAGTGGGGAAAGTCAAAGGAAAAGGGACTGAGTCTTCTCCACATACATGTCTAAAAGATAAAATCTTGAGTGGTATTTACAGACTAGACTGGAACTTAGAGAATGCTTCTGATTCCAGTGCTGGCACGGGAAGTTTGTAAGTCATCACTCTTTAAAATAGGAACAATCTGAAAATCTGAAAGTCAATTACTTTTGTTAGCCCATTAAAGAGATGACACTGCAGAATAAAAACTTCCACCCCTAAAATTATGAGACGACTGATTTATCTAAAGCAACACAACCAATATCTACTTACCTGAAACAGACCTCTCTGGCATGCTAGTTAAATGGTAACTAGTGAATTTCTGGAGACTAGTTAAGAGTGAGAAATTTTGAGAGGCTGTGGTCTCAGATATAAATCATAGGAATTATCTCTATGACCTCATGAGAAAGACAGATTTCCCATGGCTCTCTGAGAAGTGAAGACTAGTCCTTGTGAAACACAGTCTGAGCCTTCTCCTTGTTAACGTCCACTCTCCAGAGAAAGAAACTTCCCCAGAGCCCCTTTCCAGCTGGCAGACAATTACTCCTCTGAAATCTAGCCTTTTTCTGTCATGTAAGGAAGAAAATAAAAATACATAGTCGATAAGTTTCTGATTCAGAGAAATAGACTATGAAAGCTGCAACAAAGAAGGAGCAAAGAGCAAAGAAAAATTTTTAAAAGAAAGAAGAATTGCATCGCTAAAAGTTTTGAAAGCCACAGGGCTGAGACAAGTCCTTTAAAGACTGAGAACTGACAGAATGAGAATTACAGAATGGTCCCTTACCCACACCATTCCACAACAGATTCAAGGTAATAACAGTGGATTAATTGAAAAGAACTCAAGGTTCAGGCTGTCTCTGAGAAGGAATGGTCAGCTATGACACCAGAGAAACTTAAAGCCTCTGGCTCTATAGCTATTGAAACTCATAGCTAGATTAATATATATTTTCAAACTAAAAATCACTTACTTTAGTTCCTGTTGCCTGACACATAGCGTATCTCCATGAACAAAGTAATACAAAGCACAACAAAGCAAAACTAACAAAATATAGAGACAACCATCAGAACCAAACTCAGGCATCACATATATACTGAAAACACCAGACCAAGAGTTTGAAATAACTTTAGTTAATATTTTAAGATATTAAGAACTTTAATGAAAAAGGTAGGTAACATGGAAAATAAATAAGTAATGCAAACAAAGGGAAACTCTAAGAATAGAGCAAAAGCAATGTCTAAAGGAAAACATGAATACTACCTTCAGTGGACTTTTTATTGCAGTTACAACTTCACACAAAAGAAAAAAAAATAGTAATCAGGAAAAATTTCAGGTCTTTCAAAAGTTGACAAACTGAAAGCAAAAAAGTAAAACAGAATTAAAATGAGAACAGAACATGTAACAACTAAAGAACAGCATCAATAAGTATAATATGCACGCAATTGGTATTGTAGCAACAAAAGAGAAAGAACGGGGTTGGTCTAGTAGAAGAACTAAGAGCAATGCTTTACCCTGGATGAGATTCTAGAATAGAAGGGACAAAAGGTGAAAAATACAAATATTTGCATAAAGTTTGTGTGTAGTTACTAGTGGTATACTTATAAGATTTCATGTATTACAAGAAATCTATTGTTGTGGCAAAGAAGCTAATTATTGAAGAACCTGAGTGTAAGGCATGTGGGAACAGTCTTATCTTTGTAATATTTCTGTAAATCTAAAACTATTCTAAAATTAAAATTTTATTTAAGAATTAAGGAGCATACCAGCCAGTTAAAAGAGTGTAGCTTAATTTGATTTTGATATTTCTAAAAGTTTGACATATATGAGTTAATTAAAATAGAGAACTGATTGGATATTTGATGTTAAACAATAGTTGCTAAAATTTTGAATAAGACATTTTGTTTTTTTAAAGAGGGTATTCTTATTACAAAAATTGTTTTAAGCTATTTTCATTGCTATAACTGAATACCACAAATATAGTAATTTATAAAGAAAATAAAATTTTTAAGAGACTCAGAAGTTCAGAAAAGGATTCCAAGGCAGAAGGCAAAGGTCATGTGAGCAGACAAGATAGAGAATGGGAGACCAATTTTTCTTTTTATAAGGATAAACTGAGAGAACCTCATTAATTTATGAATGAGGGTTATATCTTCATAATTTAATTAGCTCTTAAGTGCCTCTTAATACAATTACAATAGCAATTAAATATCATCATGAGTTTTGGTGGAAATGTTTAAACCATAACAAAAATGTAAACTCCAGTATTTATTATGAAATTATTTATTTATTGCTGTGGACTTACTGAAGATTAAGACACAAGAAAATTAATAGCCTAATGTTCTCAATTGGTAGGATTTGAGGGTCACCAGCACTGAGTAATAAGTGCACAGGGTTTATAGCACTGTTCTGACAATTTTGTGCATGGAAGACATTTACCAAAATAAAATGTTGAAGTCTCATAAAAACGTACCACTTCTTAAATACTTTTTGTGAGGAAATAGAAATAGACAAAAATTAGATGAATAAATGCCTGTCAAAGTCTATAAAGAACAGTTTGATGAAAGTATTCCATATTTTTACAATTCTTTAGAATGTATTTCTTTATATTACTTCTGTGCAATTGGTGTTCTTTTCAGAAAGCCCTCTCCTATGCTTATGATTTCAAGAGTTTTATCTATTTTATCTCCCAGTGGATTAAGTGTTTCTGTTTAACATTTAGATTTTTGATCCACTTTTATTTTAGTTTTGTACAGGGTTAGAGATATGGGTATAGATTCAGTCATCTGCATTTGGAGAGTCAGTTTTCCCTGCATTGTTTCTTAAAGAAGATGTCTTTCTTGTGTATGTTTTACAGTTCCTTTGTCAAAGATCAGACAGCTGAATGCATCTGGGGTTGTTTGTACAGCCTCCATTCAGTTATACTCATTCTGATATCTATTTTGTCCCAGTATCACAATGTTTTTGACATGAGAACTTGGTAATATAATTTGAGTCTCAGGATTGTGATGCCTTTGGCTGTACTCTTGTCATCCAGGGTCATTTTTGCTATAGTGAGTCTCCTCTGGTTCCATATGAATGGCAGAACTGTTCTCTCCAGTTCTGTGAGTAATACATTAGATATTTTGATTGGGATTTTATTAAATTCATATATCAGGTTTCAAAGTATGACCATTTTGACAAAACTGGTTTTGCCAATCCAGAAACAGAGGATCATATCAAACTAAAAAGCTTCTGTACAGAAAAGGAGACAATGAATAAACTGAGGAGACAACAAATGAGGGGGAAATTGCCAGCTATTCCTCAGAGGACTAATATGTAGAATTTATAGAAAACTAAAAGAAATAAAAAATAGACCCCATAAAATAAAGATGCAACCAAAAAAGGGTCAATTGAAATGAATAGATACTTCTCAGAAGAATGATTGGTCAATAAATACATGAAAAAAATGCTGAACATCTCTCCCTATTAGAGAAATGCAAATGAAAACAATACTGATATTCCATCTTATTTCAGAAAGAATAACTATCATCAAGAAATTGAAAAATAACAAGTGCTGGCAAGGATGTGGGGGAAAAGGCACACTTCCACATTGTCGATAGGAATACAAACTAGTATAGCATTATAAAAATCACAATGGAGATTCTTCAAAAACTAAAATTAGAAATTCCAGATGATTCAATTATTCCTCTTCTAGTATTTTGCTGAAAGAGTTAAATACATGACAGTGTGATCATACGTGCATGTCCATATTTAAGCAGTACAATTCATGCTAGCTAAATCTTGGCATCCATCAACATGAACGGATAAAGGAAGTATAGTTACTTACACACAATGAAGTATTATTCTGCTCTAAAGAAGGATGAATTTGTATTTGTATGAAAGTGGATGCATCTTGAGACTATAATGTAAGTGAATAAATGAGACACACGAGCTTAAATATCATGTGAATTCTTTTATATGAGAAACCCAAACTATAAAGAGCAATATAAAAGATAGATAACAGGAAATATGAAGATGTGTTGCAAAAAGAAAAGGGTTCAAGAGATCGAGAGGTGGTTGAGAAGGGAGGCTTGGGGTAGGAACAATTAAAAAATTAAGATGCATTATGTACATGTAGCCACTCTTCATGCAGATTGTAGTCATTTCGTATTGAACATGTGTACCAATAAAAAATTGAAACAAGGAATATAATTGCTTCACCAGCTTTAGCTAAAAAGAAAATAATATTGACTATCAAACCATCTGGAATACAAACCTTGTCACCTGTCTTTGCATTGCTATCTGCTTAAGGCATAGATCCCGAGGTAAAGAATAGCAATGCAACGTGTAGAGAGAAAAGAGAGACCTGAGCAGATAATTAAACTGGTACGTGACAGGCAGAGGCAGGTGCTTATGTTGGAATGCAAAGTGAGACATTTAGAGTTCTGCACGTGGAATGAAGCCCATCATGGTCATTAAGCATAGAACTTTTTACCTTTTCAAAAGTTCTGTTAATAATTAGTAAAAGGGTTACATTCTTGACAGGTGAGACTTGGAGTTATAGATAAGATGAAAGTGCAAATGGGTGCTTAAAATTAATCCCATCTTTTTTCTAACCAACAAATCATTACTTAAGGATACATTATACTAATTAAAGTATCTGCAAAACTGGAGATGAATGCACACACGTATGCACACGAATATGTACAAGTTATTTTACACTAAAAATTAAAAAGATGCCATATCAAATGCATACATCAACCTTACACATAAATACAGTAAAAACTGGGAGAAGAAAATAGCCTCTATGAAACAGTAACACAGGCTGTCAGGTGTAACTGAAACTCAAGTTGTATAATAAAAAGGTTTCAAACTATTCTGGCTTTAGGCTTTTTACACATCATTAATATCTACCACTTCAAGTCACTTCCAATTAGGCATCCAAGCAGTTAAGTTCACATTTTCCTTGCTTCAAGTAAAGAATAAAAATGTGAGACAAAAAGGAGGAAAAAGATTAAAATACAGCATTTCAGTTAGTGCTGAAATATGGGAACATAGGGCAAGATGAAAGAAACAGGAAATGTAGAAAGATGTTGAGCTGAAATTCTGTAGCTCTGTAAATATCATCTCACTTCTGCATTTTCCAGCTGTGTGGAGATCAGTGATAGTGACGATGTGCAAAATTGTAAACTATGTTGGACAAAGGGGCGAGTCTCTGTATGCTGGTGACAGGGACTCCAGAGAGAAGAGTCGCTAGCAGACCCAGAGTTAGAGAGGCATCTCAATATAAAAGAGAAAATAGACATTACTCAAAGTGGTTTATTCTACTGAGACATCTGTAGGAAAGTTTTAAATTTAAACTCATGTGTCATACATGTCACATATGTTATACTATGTTTTGAATTATTTAGGTATATCCATGTAGATTTCTTTTCTCTGTGTTATTCCCCACTGTTTATGGGTATGGAAGAATTTAAACACAGGTTTTGATTTTTAAAAAATTACTTCCAGCACATTTCCCATCTTTAAAAATGTGTAAAAATGTGGCCCAAATATGTCCATGGGCAGAGATTATTTTGAGCTGTGGAGGTGAAGGGGACGGAGCCTTTTTCTGAAACATCTGGGAGACCAGAATATAATCGCAAACATTATTGCGATGCAAATCTTGGAGATTTATGTTGCCAGAAAGGTACTAGAAGATAATTGGGAACTCCTGGAAGATAAAAAACTTATGGAGAGAGATGATGAAATTATTCTTCCAACATTCATTTTGTAACCAAGAGTTTCCATTATTATGCATCAGAAGGGTAACTCATGCAATAGATTTAGTGATTGTTAAAGACTTCAACACACTGTCTCAAAGCATCTCACTGAAGATTCCACTCAAATTGGCTGAAAAATGAACATGATTACCTCACAGAAACTATCAGCCTGACTGAGAGAAGATAAACTCAAAATCTGATCAAATCCAGGTATATGAAATCACTAAGACTGTAGAGACACAAAAGTACAAATATGACTGATTTTCCCTTGCAAGGAATTTTCTTCTTACCTGAAGCTGTTCCCATGGCTGATATTTCCCACCTCCTTTAAAAAGAATGACTTGGATGAGGAGATCACATGCGGATTATTCATAGTAAATCCAGCCACACTGTTCGCATGGCTGAAAAGGAAGCTGCCAAAGAGAAGGGAAACAGCATGGCATTTGCAGGCAAACGCAGGAAAGAAAATTTACCTCTCAAATTGCCTATCAGTATAAATACTTGCCTAAAGTGAAATGTGTGTTTTTTTGATTGAAGTTGACAGCCTCTTTCTTTTTCTTTCTTTCTTTCTTTCATGGTGGAGACGTATCTCAGGACCTTCACATCAAGGGATATCCTCAACTTTATTTTATTTTATTTTGACACAGAGTCTCACTAAATCACTATTTACTCAGTGTGGGCTCAAACTTGTGTTCCTCCATCCCTTGGCTTCCCAGAGTGTTAGGATTACAGGCATAGCTTTAAACATTTTGCTCTTCTTGTCACCAAGCTGGTGAGGGGATGAAAAGGTGTGTCTCCGTTCAGAGGACTCTGCTGAGGAGGGTGTGAAATGGTGCTGAAAAAGACACTCAGTGAAAAAGAAATTCCCTGATGATAACCCAACAAGGTTTCATAGACATAAAAGGATCTTTAATGGGGGCTAAAAGAAAATTACATTCCACTGATACAACTTCCTGTGATGGCTTTTGATAGTACTTTTTATTTTTCAATACCATAAAAGAGATGAAGGAACACTAAAAGTGCAAAATATCACAACTCACACTACTGCTCCTTACCCTAAAATTTAGGCCGTAATTTTTTTTTATTTACAAAAAATCTACATAAAAATCGAAAGAACAGACTAGTTGGTTTAGCAAGGTCATGGTACAAGGCCACAAAGCCATATACGGAAATTTAGTGCTGGCCTATATACAAGCAGTGAACAATTCAAAAATAAGTTTGTAAAGGCACAAGTTACAGCTTCACAAAAATGCTTAAAGTAACATTACTGTATACATCTAGCAAAATACATTCATTATCTGTACCCTAAAAACTACAAAAACTGATCAAAAGTACTCAAATACAACCTAAATAAGTGTAGAAAGACTATGCACGTGAATTGGACAAATATCAAAACATTTCTTCTCTCTAAACTTATCTATAGATTCCACACAATACCTATCAAAGTCTCAACAGAAATTTTTTTTCATTGAAGGGAGGCATTGAATTTACTTCTGGACAGGCCATGTGGATGACAAAAGAGGCCATTGTGCCTTTTTTTAAAACTATCTTAACTGTTTTTTATATACATGTTTTTTATATACATATACATAACTGTTTTTATATACATATACATAAACATATGCATAGTTTTTCAGTTTGTCACACAAGTAGAGCAAGGTGATGCTTACACATGTGGAACTTATTTATTTCACTGATAAGCATGTTCTCAAGGTGCATCCATTTAAGTATAAAAGTTTCCATTTTATCATTCTTTATAGCTGAGTAGTATTCCATTATATAGAAATATCACATCTTTTTTGTCCATTCCTCAGTTGAGGGGCATTTAAGATGTTTCCAAGATCTGGCTATTATGAACTGTGCAGCTATAAACATTAGTGTACATATATCGAGGTGGTATGATGTTTTTAATTCTTTTGGGAGGATACTGAGAAGGGGAATAGCTGGGTCAAATGGGACCTCCAATCCTAGCTTTCTGAGGAATCGCCACACTGACTTCCACAGTGGTTACCCCAGCCTGCATTCCCACCAACACTGGAGAAGGACTCCTTCTTCCCCACAACCCCTCCACAACTTGTTATTGGTTGACTTCTTAATACTAGCCATTCTTTCTGGAGTGAGGTGGAATCTCAGTGTTGTTTTAATTTGCATTTCCCAAATGACCATTAATGTTGAACATTTTTTCATATATTTATTTGCCATTTGTATTTCTTTCTCTAAGAAGTGTGTATTCATCTCAGATGCCCATTTTTGGATTAAAATTTCTTGATTTAACTCCTACTTTTCTCACCTGCTTTTAAGATAGGATTCAGAAACTAAAAACTTAAAGATGAATCTGGTCCATCAGAACTCTCTCCAATTAAAAAATCATTGTTCAAGACATTATCATAATGCCAAACCCTGTACTGAATGTTAGTACCCAGGTGAAAGACTTAGGCTTCACAGTTGTTCCAAAACTTAAAAAGAACAATCACTTAACTAAGCAACTAGTGAATGCTTACATGTTCCTCAAAGTAAAGATGGAAATATACTTTCCTTGAATAACTACTTAACTCTTCTGCTCAGGTAAATTTCTAGCAATTTGCTTTCATTTGTTAAATGCAGGGTTTTTTGTTTTAATTAAAAAAACCCCTGAAACTACTGTTTCCTATGTAAGAGTTTGATAAGAAGTCAGACTTCTCTGGAGGAAGGAGAAGCCAGTGTGGGTGAAATGGACAACAGCGCAGACTGCTAGCTGAGACTCTGAGCATCCTTTTAGCAGTGACCATTCCCCAGTTTTGAAATGAAATTGAGCCTCATACTTATAGGCAATTACAATTATGAGCAGTTCACCCGACAATGTCTTCTTATCAAACATACCCCTCTAATATGCAGAGCAAAGTTTATCTGGTTTACTCCAAGACCAGCCATAATCAAACAACAGACTTCGAGAATGGCTGATTGGGGGATTTCTGCTCTACACTGTGGGCATTCTGAATCTCTCATATAAAATTCAGCGATCATTCTAGAGAATTCAATCATGAAGCAAATCATTCACTGAGGGGACTAGAGGGCAATAAAACCTTCCTTGACTTGACTAGCCACACTCTGGGCAGTTTTCCAAAAGGCAGGAGTAATAGGGTAGGTGCAACAAGATCACGAGCTAGACGCGGCCTGGCAGTGGTGGCAATCAGGCGCCTCTGGCGTCCTTGCCAACACCAGCCGAAATGCCCCAATTAAACATTAACAAGGAACAAGCTGAGTAAATACATCAGGAAGATGGCTCCCAAGGGACAGAGGTAAAGTCAAACTCAGGCAAACTCTGGAGCTGCTAAAGTCAAGCACTCAATTCCCCTCACAGCAAGCGTTCAGAGAGGAAATGAGGTCAGGAGGACCAGTGAGGACTGCCACAGGGCTGAGCGCCTTGCACTACACCGGTAGCTGCAGAGGGTGGTTTGGTCTCAGATGCTACAGGGCTGCAGCCACCCAGGATCGCTGACGACAGACAG
>RJWM01004888.1:0-96513 GCA_004363535.1 Dasyprocta punctata
CTATTACAAATTGTGTTGCTATAAACATGGGTGCATATATATTGCTGTGGCATAATGTTTTCAATTTTTCTGGGAAAATACCCAAGGGGAAGAGCAGGATTGAATGGAACTTCCAATCCTAGTTTTTAGAGGGATCTCCACACTGATTTCCACAGTGATTGAAGCAGTCTACACTCCCACCAACAGCGGAGAAATGTTCCTTTTTCCCCATAGCCCCACCAACATTTGTAACTGTTTGGTTTCTTGATGGCAGCCATTCTTTCTGGAGTAAGATGGAATCTCAATGTTTTTTTAATTTGCATTTCTTGAATGACCAGTGATGTCGAACATTTCTTCATATATTTATTTGCCATTTGTATTTCTTCATCTGAGAAGTGTGTGATCCTCTCAGATGCCTGTGTTTGGATTGGGTCTTTGAATTTGGAGAGCTCAGTATTTTTCGGTTCTTTATATGTTCTAGATATAAGTCCTTTGTCTGAGGCACAGTGGGCTAAAATTCTTTCCCATTCTGTGGGTTTTCTTTTCACTCTATTGGTGATTTCTTTTGAAGTACAAAAACGTTTTAATGAGATCCCAGTTGTTGATTCTTTGAAGTACTGCCTGTGTGGTTTGTGCTTTGTTCATGAACTCTTTGCCTACCCCTATATCTTCAAGATTTCCACCTACTTTGTCTTCCAGTAGATTTAGTGTTTCTATTTTAATATTTAGATCTTTGATCCACTTTGACTTCATTTTGGTGCATGGTGATGGAGCTAGCTTTAGTCTTTGGCATATGGAAAGCCAATTTTTCCAGCATCATTTATTAAAGAGGCTATCTTTCTTCTGGTGAACATGTTTAGTCCCTTTGTCAAAGATAAGGTGACTGAGTGTCTTTGTAGTTGTGTCTGCATCTTCCAGTCTGTTCTACTGATCCTCAGATCTGTTTTTTAGCCAGTACCATGCTAATTTATCACAGTAGCTTTGTAGTATAATTTCAAGTCAGGGATTGTGATGCCTCCAGCTTTACCTTTGTTGCCCAGGATTGCCTTTGCTATTTGAGGTCTCTTCTGTTTCCAAATGAATTTTAGGAATGTTTTCTATAGAAATCTGTGGGTGTGTTAATGATTTTTTGATTGGGATGACATTAAATCTATATAACAGTTTGAAAGTATGGCCATTTTTACTGTGTTGGTTCTTCCTATCCAGGCGCAAGGGATAGCTTTCCATTTTCTTTCTTTTTTTTTTTTTTTTGGTGGCACTGGGGATTGAACTCACAACCTCGCACCTGCTGGACAGGTGCTTAAGCCACTGAACCAAACTCCTGGCCCTAGTTTTTTTTTTTTTTTTTTTTTTTTTTTTGCAGCATCGGGGATTGAACTCACAACCTTGCGCCTGCCAGGGCAGGCGCTTAAGGCACATGAGCCAAACTCCCGACCCTGGTTTTTTGAGGCAGGGTCGCACTATGTAGCTCAGGCTGGCCTTGCGCTCGTGTTGTAGCCCAAGCCGGCCTTGAACCCACAACGCTCCGCCTACCTCAGCCTCCCGAGTGCTGGGATTAAAGGTGTGTGCCACCACGCCCGGCTTATCTTTCCATTTTCTGACATCCTCTTCTATCTCCTTTTTTAGAGTAGTATAGTTTTCAAAGGATAGGTCTTTTACATCCTTTGCTAGGTTGATTCCTAAGTATTTCATTTTTTTCAATGCTATTGTGAAAGGTGTCATTTCCATAACTTCTCTCTCAGCGAGTCTGTTGTTTGTGTACAGGAATTCTATTGATTTTTGAGTGTTGACTTTGTATCCAGCTACACTGCTGAATTTGCTTATTAACTCTAGTAGTCTTTTCATGGAGTTTTCAGGGTCTTCTATGTAGTGTATCATGACATCTGTGAATAATGATAATTTAACTTCTTCCTTTCTTGTCTTTATTCCTTTTATTTCACTCTCTTGTCTAATTGCTCTGGCTAACATTTCCAGAACTATATTAAATAGGAGTGGTGATAGTGAACATCTTTGTCTTGTTCCTGATCTTAGAGTAAAAGCTTTCAGTTTTTGTCTATTTAGTATGATGCTGGCTGTTGGTTTGTCATAGATGGCTTTAATCAGATTGAGGTAGATACCATCTATTCTGATTTTCTGTAGAGTTTTTGTCATGAACAAGTTCTGGACTTTATCAAAATCTTTTTCTGCATCTATTGAGATGATTATGTGATTTTTGTCTTTGTCTCTGTTAATGCGGTGTATTACATTTTTTTGATTTGCATATGTTGAACCATCCCTGCATTCCTGGGATGAATCCCACTTGGTCATGATGTATAATCTTGATAATTTGCTGCATTGTGTTTGATAGTATTTTATTTAGAATTTTTGCATCAATGTTCATTAGAGAGATTGGCCTATAGTTCTCCTTTTTGGTTGGGTCTTTTTCTGATTTTGGTGTCAGAGTAATACTTGCCTCCAGAAATGAGTTAAGGAGAATTGCTTCCTTTTCAATTTCATTAAAGAGTTTGAGGAGTATTGGCATTAAGTCTTCTCTAAATTTCTTGTAGAATTTAGCTGTGAATCCTTCTGGACCTGGGCTTTACTTCGTTGGTAAATTTTTAATTACATTTTCAATTTCAGTAACTGATATTGGGTTATTCAAAATTTTTATATCTTCTTGATTCAGCTTTGATAATTCATGTGTTTCTAGGAATCTGTCCATTTCCTCTATATTTTCCAGCCTATGTGAGTAAAGATTTTCAAAGTAGGTGTTCAAGATCTTCTGAGTTTCCACAGGGTCTGTAGAAATTTGCCATTTCCTCATTGCATGAATTTGAGTTTTTTCTTTCCTCTTCTTGATGAGGTTTGCTAGGGGTTTATCAATTTTGTTTATTCTTTCAACTCTTTGATTCATTAATTATTTGTATTGTTTTCTTAGTCTCAATTGCATTAATTTCTGCTCTGACTGTTATGATTTCCTCCCTTCTATGAGCTTTGGGCTTGACTTGCTCTTCTTCTAGCATTAGGTTGTTTATTTGTACTCCTTCTGTTTTCCTGATGTGATATTTCACTGCTATATATTTCCCTCTTAGGGCCACTTTCATCGTGTTCCACAGGTTCTACAATGTTGTATCTGGATTTTCACTGAATTTAGATCTTGTTTAATTTCTTCTTTAATTTCATCTGCAGTCCATTAGTTGTTCAGGAGGGTGTTATTTAATTTCCATGTGTTTATGTAGGTTTTGCAGTTTCTTTTGTCATTAATTTCCAATTTCATTGCACTATCATCAGATAATATGCATGGGATAATTTCAATCCCTTTGCATTTACTTAACCATGTTCTATGGGCTAATGTATGGTCTATTTCAGAGAATGTCCCATGTGCAGCTGAGAAGAATGTGTATTCTGATGTCGTTGGGTGGAACACTCTGTAAACATCTAGTAAGTCCATTTGTTCACAAGTTTGATTCAGTTCTGTTATTTCTTTGCTGACTTTTTGTCCAGTTGATCTATCTCTTTGTGAGGTATTAAAGTCTCCCATTACAATTGTGTTATTGTGTATTTGGTTTTTCATGTCTATTAGTGTTTGTCTTATATAGTTGGGTGCTCCTGTATTTGGTGCATGTGGGAGACAATTTGACCCTCCTCGAATGCAGAACAGTTGCTGCAACTTTGATTATATCGAGACTTACTTCCTTATACTGATATGTATTGAGCTGACTATGATATTTCCTTCTCTCTTCAATTGGCTCTAAGCTTTGCAAATAAGGCTAGCCAGGGTACTGGGATGTAATCTCCAAAGCCCAGACAGTCTCCTGTTTCCTGGAATAGTGCTCTCTGTAAAATATATGAGCACAGCGAGATGATAGAGCCAGTCAGCTCGAGGAATGTCAACTGGGTATGAGCCTCAAGATAAAGAGGCCATGAGTCCCCAGGGCACAAAAGTTTACATGTCAGAAACTGAAGCAATAACCTCCAAAAGCAATAAATTTGCTACCTTAAATGAATTATGCAAATTGATCCTTCTGCATATCATTATCTCTGCATTTTTGCAAAGATGGTTTTCTCACTGCCTGGCTAGCCAGTTCAGGTTACTCACATAGTTCCCGTCATCCTCACTGTCACTCATCCTCGAGCCACCCCCTTCTTCACAAGATAATAAATTCTGGGAGAGGCCGAGGATCAAGGCCTTTGTCTGCACATCCTCATGAGAATTGAACTCAGGATCCCTTGGCTGCCCTTAACTTTGAATATGTCTTTGTGTCTTTACTCTCGCTGTGGGTTGCATTGGAGGTGGTAGATTGGAATTAACTTGCTGGGATTCCAATAATGTCTCAATGGGATTATAGATATAACTTTTTGGATTGTGAGGAAGACTAGAGTAAGGATTACAGTACTTGGATTACTGAACTCAATATTTGGGATTACAATAGGTGCATATATATTTATGATTTTTATCTCTTCCTCTTGAATTTTTCCCCTAACAAGTATGTAGTGACCTTTATCTCTCTTGATCATTTTTTGTTTGACGTTTACATTGTCTGCAAACAAAATAGCTACCCCTGCTTTTTTCGGGGTTCCTGTTGCATAGAATATTGTTTTTCATCCTTTGTCTTTCATTCAATGAGTGTCCTTTCGAGTCAGATGTGTTTCTTGTATACAATATATTGTTGGATCCTGTTTCTAGATCCAGTCTGCCAATCTATTTCTTTTAATTAGTGAATTGAGGCCATTTACATTGATGGTTATAACTGATAGATGTTGACTTATCTTTGTCATGTTCTTGTTGTTGATTCTCTACTTTTTCTCTGTGTTTAAGTGCTTGCCTCGCTTGGTGGTTTCTTTCTGTTGTTATTCTTGGAATTATGATTCTCTTTATCTCTTTCTAGAATATCTTTCAGTACTCTTTGCAGTGTTGGTTTGTTGGTCATGAATTTGTTCAGTTGTTCTTTGTCATAGAAGTATCTTATTTCTCCATCAATTTTGAAAGATAGTTTTTCAGGCTATATCAATCTGGGTTGAAAGCTGTTTTGTTTCAGGACCTGAAATACTTCACCCCAAGCTCATCTTGAGTTGAGGGGTTGTGTTTAGAAATTGGTCATGATTCTAATGGGCTCTCCTTGATAGGTGAGTTATGTCTTTTCTCTAATAACTTTTAGCATTCTGTTTTTATGCTGAATTTCTGGGATCTTGATTATTATATGTCTGGGTGTAGATTTATTTTGTTTATGACTGTTTGGAGTTCTATATGCTTCACTTATCTGTGTATCAGATTCTTTTCCCATATTTGGGAAATTTTCTGCTATTACTTCTGCGAATAGTTTTTTATGTCATTTGCGTTGACTCCTGCATTTTCACTGACGCCTATCAGTCTTATATAGGGTTTTTTCTTTTTGCATTCTCTTGAAGCTGATGAATTGTTATTTTATGATCTTTTGTTACTTTTAAAAGTTCTTTCCTTTCATGATCACTACCTGCAATCCTGTCTTGAAGGTCTGAAAGTCTATCTTCAGTTTCATTTAAGCAGTTTTGCCAGCTTTCAATGGAATTTTTAATTTCCTATGTATGTCTTTGAATTTCTTTCATGTGTTCTATTTCTTTCCTGTATTGTTCATTCAAGGTTTCCATGATTTTCCCATGCTCCTGTACTTTTTCATCTGTGCCTTCTCTAGCTATGCCGAGCATCTTCTTTATTAAGGTTGTCATTTCTTTCTTTACCTGAGAGAATATTTCTAATCTGATTTCCTCTACAGCCTCATAGATTTGTTTCTTTCTTTCACTTGCTATCTTTTCAGAAATTTCAGGCATATGACTTCCAGTGTGCTGTATTTTGATGTCTCCTGTACTTGTTCCTGATGGACTGGGCATTTGAGATTACATTTTGCTTTTTTGTTTTGTCATTTTCACCTGTTGGGTTAATATTTTGGTCTTTTCAATCCTGCTAATCCCAACTGTCCATTGTGTGTGTCCTACTGTGTGGCCGATGTTAGCCCAGTTGCTGCGTCCTATGATATAGGGGAGGGGCTAGTTACCTGAATTCCTTCTGCAGAGCCTGCAGGGTAAGTCCTATAGTCTTCCTAGACTGACTAGCTAGCCTAGGAGTATTGATGTAAGTCAACCCTTAGCTTCTATTGTTACTGCAGCTTCAGGCTGTTCCTGGCCGCCAGATCCACCTGTCTATAGTGTGCGCCCCAGTGGGGACTCTGCTGCATCACCAGGGGTCTCATAGGCCCTTTTGTGTTCCTCCAGTTGAGGGGAGGCCTCATCAGCACTGTTGCCAACCCACCCGGGGTTCTCTGTATGGAAGGACTCACCCACACTCGTCAGCTTGCCAAGCTCCTCCAGTTTGGGGGAGGGTTTGCTGAGGCTCCTGTTGACCCACTGAGGTCCTCTACTTGAGGGTGAAGCTCACCACACTGTTGCTGCCCACTGAGGTCCTCTTGTGGGGGGAGGGATTGCTGAGGCTCCTACCAACCCAATAAGGTACTGCAGGTGGTGGAAGGGTTGCTGACGGTCTGTGGGCTGCTGAGGTCTTTTGAGTGTGGGGGAAGGACAACTGACAATCCCCTCAGCTTCAGAAGCCTTTCAGGTGCAGGGGAAGGGCAATCGAGGCTCCCCTTGGCTGCTGAGGTCGTCAGGGTGCCTTGTTGAGAGTTTTTATGAAGGAATATCAAATCCTATCTAATGGTTTTCTCGTATCTATTAAAATGATCATTTGGTTTTTGTCCTTCATTCTGTTGATGTGTTGTATCACACTTACTGATCTATATACGTTGAACAATCATTCAATATTTTTGATGCACTATTGAATTCAGTTTGCTGTTATTTTACTGAGAATTTTTGCATTCTGTGTTTATTGAGGACATGAGACAGTATTTTACTTTTTTGTGTCTTGGTCTGCTTTTAGTATCAGGACCCCACACAAAGAATTTGGCAGTGTTCTTTCCATTCTTTTTCTTTCAATTTTTTTTTAACAGTTTAAGTTTTAGTAGTTTAAAATTTGGAATTAGTTCCTTTTTAAAAGTAGGGGAATTTTAGTTACTACTTTAATCTCATATTTTCACATTTCATGTAGACATATTTTCTATTCTCAATTTGATTTTGATAGGTAGCATGTGTTTAGGAATTTGTTTCTTCCATGTTTTCTGACATATAATTGTTCATAGTAATTTCTTGTGATCTTTGTAGTTCTGTGGTTGAGTTGTAATGTCTCATTTTTCATCTCTTTTTATGTATTTGAGTCTTCTCTTTTTTTCTTGACTAATCTAGCTAAATGTTTGTCAGTTTTACCCTTTCAAAAAACAATTTTTTGTTTCATTAATCTTTTGTATTTTTAAAATTTTGGTTTGATTTCTGCTCTGATCTTTATTATTTCTTTGCTTCTGCTAATTTTGAATTTGATGTATTCTTGCTTTTCTATGTCTTTGAGTCACATTTGTCAGTTGTTTACTTGAGGTTTTTCTATTTTTTGATGTTCACACTTACTAGTATAAACTATCTCCTCAGTTCTTCTTTGCTGTAGCCATAAATTTTGGTATATTGTGTTGTCATTTTCATTAGTTTCCAGACATTTTAAAATTTCCTTTTACATTTTTCTGGTTACCTGTTAGTCATTTAGGAGTATGTTATTTAATTTCCATGTATCTATATATTTTCCATGCTTCTTGTTGTTGATTAATAGTTTTATTCTGTTGTAGTTTAAAAAGATGCATGATTCCAGTTTTTAAAGTGTATTGAGACTTGATACATGATCTGTCCTGGAGAGTGTTCCATGTGCTGGTAAGAAAAATGTGTTCTTGCTGCTATTGAATGAAGTATTTTATAAATATCTATTAGGTCTATTTGCTCTGTAGTATGGTTTAACTGATATGTTTCTTTGAGGATTTTCTAGCTGAATGGCCTGTCCTTTGATGAAAGTGTAATGTTGAAGTCCCCTACTACTACTGCTAATATTATTATTATTATATTACAGTTTATCTCAAGCTGATATTTGCTTTATGTATTTGAATGGTGTCCCACATTGGATACACATAAATATATAAATTTATAATTTTTATATCTTTTTGCATGATATTTCAATCTTTAAAGATTTAGAAGATTTTAGGCTATTATTTCTTGAAATCGATTTTCAATCCTTTTTCCTTTTCCTTCAGTTTCTAGACTTCTCAAAATGCAAATATTCATTTGTTTGATGTTGTCTCTTAAGTCCATAAACTTTCTTCATTTTTTTAATTTCCTTTTTATTGTCTGACTGGGTTAGTTTTCTGTAGATATGTTTAAAATTGTACACTGGGACTGACAAACTAAGGCTACGTAAGTAAATATAAATAATTTCACTTTTCTTTGGCAGTGTCACTCAACTGGGGCAAATAGGATTGAGAACGATCCAAAGAAAATTAGAATAAATTATCTATTTATAGAGCCAATTACTAATATAGATGGAAATGCTTTTAGCACATGTTCTTTCCAGGAATCTCCCAGACTGACTGAAATAGGCCAGAATTAAAATAGAAACTTACTCTGGAGGGGATTCACATATTAGATGCTACCACTTATCAATTGCCTGGAGTTTGTGAAATCCCTAAAGTACTGTCCAGATACAACCTGACATAAAAGGGAGGGAATTAAAGAGGAAATGAGGGACATGTAAGAGAGAAAAAGTAATGAGATGTGTTTCAATGTTGGCTTCAATTCAAAATGTGCTTTTTAATATCTAAACCTCAGGTCTTCTCCAGGGTGCCTCATTTCTGAGAAATGGTGTACCAATGTGAAATATAGTTACAAACAAAAATCTAAAAATCAGATCTGAGTAGGGTGACAAAAGGAGGAGAGACTAGAAGAATATAACCACAAAATAGGATTTCCCAGAAAGTTGTAAGTTTCTTCAATTATCTTCTGAAAGTGACCATCAGGTTAAGTCTGTCTCAATAACTCAGTCATTATTGGTACATTTATCTTGCTTAATCCCTTAATCCCTAGAGAAGTTATTCTCAAACTGAGCTGGCCAATTTGAATTCTCAAATTGGGCTGCAAACATATAAGAAATCAACAGTCTTTACCCAACTCTCAAGACTTCCTGGGTCATAAATCTGTGTTTTAACAAGCCTTTGAGGGATCTGATGCATGATAAGATCGGACTATCTTTATGTGTCTTTAGTTTTAGGTGTGTTAGAAAGAAAACGTGGCTCATTTTTCTCCTGTCTAGGTGTGGGTGGGTGCTTGGCCTAATTTTGAAACACAGGATATCAAAAGAATAGAGAAGTGGATGTTGGGTATGAGTTTGTTCTAGTCCACAATGCAGTTCAGTTTGGGAGGGCTGGCAGAGACGATGCTGGGATCTATGTGTGGAAGGAATCTCAGAGCCTTATGAGAAGAAATGTACTCAGAATAAAGAGATTATTGGTATGCACAAGCTTTACTCAAGAAGAACTATCAAATGCAAGAAGGTGAGATTTTGAAATATATCCACCAATTTCTTGGTACTACTCCCTTCGAGTGGGGAAGCTTCTTTCCTCTCTGTGAGTGTGGCTGATCTGAGTTACTTGGTTCCCAGGAGTCGGTCTTCAAAAGGTGTCTTCCTGGTTCTTGCTCTTTGATCATTTGCTCTTACGGAATTCAGGTGATGTCATGAAGACTCATTGTTACGGCCTGGAGCTCAAATGTTTTTCAGAAGCCTCAGATATTTGGAAGATGATTGGCTCAGGGGGTGTCAGAGCTGACTTGCGGTGAGGAGGTGGGGCCTGGTGGGAGTGGGCCATTGAAAGGGTGCATTCTTGTTCCTGGCTCCTCCTTTTTGTCTCTGCTTCCTGGTTGCCGTGACATGAGCAGCCTTGCTCTACTGTGCCCTCTACCATGCCATGTCTGTCTTGGAACCAGCTGACCATGGACTGAAACCATGAGCCAAAATAAACCTCTCCTCCTTTAAATTGTGGCTGTTGCAACAACGAAAGCATGATTAAGACACTCATGAAGCTCCATAAAGAAGTCTTTGTGGCAAGGCATGGCGGTTTCTGGGGATCCTCCAGTCCCATTCCTTCCTTCGAGTAACTGCAGAGATGGGGCTGACTCAGCCTCTTGCAACTCTGCCTGTTTCCCCCACACTTGTTTGCATACAGCCTGCAGTTTGTCTGTATTATATTTTAACATGCTTCTTTAAAAAGTGTTTTGTAAGAAATTTAGAGTTTTCTGTGGGAAAAACAGTGAAATATAGTATTTTATTTGAGAGAAAGACTCAATTAGGAGAGTGATTTGGATTGACTCAGTGTTGCAAGAATAGTAGAAGATCTGAATTTTTGTTGCTTTGAAGAGATACTGGAAAATATGAAAAGGAGACAAATAGAGATAACCAGTTTATGGCAATGTTTTTGTTCTCCGATAGTCTTAACATGTTTCCCTTTGGGGTGTAGTTCAAGCAGGAATCATAGCTTTTGCTGTCTGTTTCAGATATTAACAACGTCTCTCATTTCAGGATTTAGGAAGTCTGGCTAGTCAAACTCTCAATCTCTCATCCAGTTCAAACTGGAACAGATGTTAGATACCTGCAACTGCAGAGGGCCGCTGTCTGTGGGCGCTTCCCCCGGATCGCCTGAGCCTGTGCTTGGCAGCATGGTAGACTAGAATTAACTTACTGGGATTCCAATAACATCTCAATGGGATTACAAATATAACTTCCTGAATTGTGGGGAAGATTAGAAAAGGGATTACAATATTTTGGGTTACAATATCTGACCTCTGTTTACCTCCCTGAACCATTACCTTTCTGTTTCTATCTGTTGTAGTTTAGCCTTATCCAGTGTCTTCCTAGGATACACATGTATATTCAGTGACTCTATAGGAAAGGAAACACATTGCCATGTAGAGTTGGTTGGATAGAATTATTTTTAACTCTCTAATGTTTAAAAAAATCACCTCCTCTTATCCCAGACTGTATGTGTACATATTTTGACCTGGGCATAACTCCTGCCAAATGGCTGAGTATTTTTTTTTTAAAGCAAAACATAAAAATGGGTAGAAATAATACAGAAAAAAAACCGGTAAGAAATCAACACTAGTTAACATATTGCATATCGTTATCTTAGAAGTGGTTGTTCTGGCTGAGTATTTTTAAACACCTCAGGGCCTTAAAGAGTGGGTGAAATGTAAGATGTCCGGAGGCCCCAGATTTGCAGGATTTGTTCCACCACTGCTTGCATAATGGGAGAACCCATTGTCATGGAGATTGCAGGGCTTCTCTGGAATGCAGACCCCAAACTACCACAGGGACGCAGCATCTGCCATATGTGTGTTTTTCTCCTCCATCTCTTTGGTGATGTTCCGTAAGCAGTATTGGCCAAGATCTCTCTTCTTACAGCAGGGGGAGGAGGATGTATTTCTATACATGGCAAGCCATGGCCCTTTCTTAGCACTGGGCTCTTGATCACCATTAGCCTATCAGTGAATTAGGGCCAGTGAGGTTCTAAGGCCTTGCTAAACAAGATGTGTGCCCTTGATCTCCACTGAGAGAAGATACAGCCTTTGAAAATTACCTTGGGTCAAGTCAAACTGTTAGATGAGCCTTCTTCCATACCCTACCCAGACTTTTCAATACGAGAGGAACCATCTCTCCAAGTGGATGGAGGTGAAGGTGATGGGGCATTGTGGGGGGAAGTATTGGGATGATCACAAGCCATCAACCTGAGAACCATCAGTGGGATGTCATAAACCATTTGTTACGGTTGATACATTGTGTCAACTTGTGAAGCTTAGAAGTTTAACTAAAAGACTCAGCAGGAAGCCAGGTTCCTTCCTTTGTAAATATCGTCATTCTGTGCAAGAGGAGGGCACGGAGATTTTGTGAGTGCTACACCGGCCCTGGGGAGGAGTAGCCTGTGTAATATATAAGGGAGAAGAGGTTTGTTGCCCCCTTTTGCTCTGGCTGCTTTTGCTTGCTGCTGCCTTGAAGTGTTGCCCCAGTGCCATGCCACCCTGCCTTGGAGCCAGCTGATTATGGACTGAAACCTCCACAAACTGTAAGCTAAATAAACTTTTCCTTCCTTAATTTTGGGTGTCAGGTGTTTTGTATCAGCAACAAGAGAAAAGTAACCAAGACACCATTTAAGGTTCTCCTTCAAAGTCCCCAGACCTCCATGGCTTCCTGTCATAAAAACTGTGACTTTCCTTTCTCCTTACCAAGGACGTAGTTTTGTTGCCAATCAGCCTAGGATCCTTTTGCTTGATTTAGATGGAAATTGTGAATGGGCACAGTACAGCTCTGCTGGTGGCCCTGATGTCACCAGATAATGCAGGATGCCCACAGTTGGCACAGCAGCTGTTGGTCACTGCTGCTGCTGGCCACCGCCGACTTACTGGGTGCTGATCTCTCCCACTGATCTTCCCTGGCTGCTGGTCTCTGGAGCTCTTCACTGTTAGCAGCTCTTAGTGTTTATTGCTCTCCTTTGGAAACAACAGCTTTGACCACACTACTCAGGATAAGAATTGCAAGTAGGTTTACAGGACTTCCGGAGCTTACACTGCCTGAGAAATAAATCATGAACAGGTTTACAAACCACCGAAGTACATCTTTATTTTAACAGGGCCTGTGCTGCAGCCACCCTCAGAATTTCACATAAGCCTCACTCTTCTCATCTGTAAAATGAGAATTATTCCTGTAGTCTTGCTGCCTCATTTTTGTCCAATGAAAAAACTTGATTAAAATGATTTTATAAAAAGAGTCCTACCTAAGATTTATTTATTTATCATACCAGTAGCGTATGTTTAGTGTATAAAAAACATAGACTTTAAAATGAGTTGTGAGAAAAAGAAAAAATTACAAAGGAAAAGAAAACGAATAGAAGACTCATGAGGCGGCCGTGAGGAAGAGAAGCGCCAGAGGTGGACTCCCCCAGATCCAGGTCGGCACCTACTCTCGCTCGCCTTGCCCTCGGGCCCCAGGTCCCCACAGCCACCAGCACCATGGGGAAGACTGAGCGGATCCAGAAGGCCAAGCGGGCCGAGCCGGCTGAGCGCTACAGGGACATGGCCACCTGAATGAAGGCGCTGACCGAGGAGGGTGCCGAGCTGTCGGTTGAGGAGCACAGCCTGCTCCAGGCAGCCTACAAGGACACGGCCGAGGGCTGCTGGTCAGCCTGGAGGGTCATCTCGAACATCGAGCGGAAAACCAACACCTCCATCAAGAAGTTACAGCTGGTTAATGACAATCGGGAGAAAGTGGGGTCGGAGCTGCGGTCCATCTGCACCACGGTCCTGAAATTGTTGGACAAGTATTTAATAGCCAGTGCGACTAATCCAGGGAGTAAAGTTTTCTTCCATCTGAAAGGGAAGAAGGGAGATTACTTCCGATACCTCTCTGAAGTTACATGGGGTGATGATTGGAAACAAATGGTAGATAATTCCCATGGGGCAAGAAGGAGATGCAGCCCACACACCCAGTCTCTCTGGGGCTGGCTCTTAACGTCTCTGTATTTTACTGTCAGATCCTTGGTAACCCTGAGCCCGCCTGCACACGGGCTAAAGCGGCTGTGGAGGAGGCCGTAGGAGAGCTCGATACACTGAATGAAGGCTCCTACAACGACAGCGCTCTCACCAGGCAGTGGCTCGGAGACCACTTAACATTGTAGACATCAGACAGCACAGGAGAAGAACGGGATGCGGCAGAAGGGGCCAAGAACTAAGTGCACACGGGCTGTCATCTTCCTTCCGACAAGAAACCCGTCTGCACATCTCCGCTCCTTACTGTATGCGGGTTTTGTGCAGCGAAGAACCCGTTGGTGTGTGTGAAGGTGGCCCTTCCTGCCCTGCACACTGCAGCGTTGGGAAAACTCCGTTCTTCGGTGTGTGTTTGGCTTGGCCTTCCTGATGTGCGGTTCCTGCTGCAGAAAAGTCTTGATAACTTTATTTCACATAAACATAAGTAACTTCCAACACTTATGCAGAGGACTAAAAATGTATCAGGTATTTAAGGAATCTGAACCAGTTCTGGGGTGACTGCATTTTGTATTGCTGTGGAGATATGATGACAGTGTAATTAATTACAATTTGAGGCGTGTTCTACAGAGCTTCTTCATTTCTACATTCCCTCCCTTTCTCTTCTTTGGGGATTCCTCTCAGTGAGCAACTTCTCCATCCTCCTGCTGTGTTCCTTTTTTGGTAGGAATCCGGAAGTATTAGATGGAATGGGAAAGCACTTGGTGTCTCTGGGCTGGGCGGGTGTGTGTGGTCACAAATTGAAAAGCCTCCTGTATGGAGTTTGATGGAGGTCGTGTCTATCTGTGACAACAGAAGTTTCCTCATTCACCTTCATGTGCTGCTAAGTTGACAACTTCCCTTCGCAATAAAAATTCACTTGTACCTCCTACCTTTGTAGTTCTGGTATTTTCTTTACTATGTAATAGAAGTAGCATGTTGCTGCCAGAATCCAGGCATTGCTTTTGGCAAATTAACGTGCATGTCCTTTCTTACTACACTAGAAAGGGGAAATATATTAAAGTACAGGAGTCCAAGTCTAAAACTTTAGTACTTTTCCACGTGGATTTACGCACATCGGAGCGGGTGTCCGGTTTGTCTAGTGATTGTTCCTTAGAGAGCTGACTGTGCCTGTGTGTTGCTAATCATTGGCTATAGTCCCAAAAAAGCCTGGTGAAGATGTTGTGCAACAGCAGAGTAGCGTGAAGTTATATTTTATAAAAACAAATAATAAAAAAATAAAAAAGGATGTTTGTGTATTCGTCAACTGCATTGTTGTGACAGAATAGCTGAGGTGACTGGAAAGAAGGAAAGTTTATTTTGGCCCACAGTTTCAGAGGTTTTAGTCTATGGTATCTTGGCTAGGTTGCTCTTAGGCCTTTGGAGAGGCAGAATAACATGGTGGAAACAGGTAGAGGACTAAACTGTTCACCTCACGGAGAGAAGGAGAAAGGAAGGGAGGGAGGGAAAGAGAGAGAAGAAGAAGAAAGAGGAAGAGTAGGAGGAAGGGGAGGAGAGGGAGAATCAGGGGCAGAGAAAAAGGGCCAGGGTCTCCAAATCCCTTGCACTGGCTTGCGCTCAGTGATGTAACTTCCTCCCACCAACCCTACTTCTTACTGTCGCCACAGCCTAGCGACACGTGAGACTTTGGAGGATGCTCCACGTCCAAACTAGAACAAAGAGGGAGGTAAAAGGAATTAAATTAAAATGCATTTATGAGTCAGACACACTTAGGAGTAAAAGCAAATTCAAAGGGCTTCTTCACTGTGGATTTCTCTGCTGTGCTGATATATATCATAACTTTCCCAAAGAGACATACAATAGGCAGTGCTTTTTGTTAATATATGGGAATTCCTCTGCTTTTTAAAAACAGTGTGAGAGAGAAAGGCAAGAAGGGAAAAGTTAAAAACAGAAAGGAAAGAAAAGAAGAAAAAATGGAGGCAAAGCTTTTGTAAATGATGGGAGGAGGGGTTGAAGGGAGGGTAGGGGAGTGGGAAAAAAGAGTCAAGTAATATCATGTATAAGTACAAACTCTCTATGATGAATGTGATCATTACGTATATCTAAAATGTACCAACACAATCCGATTGAAGAAAAAAAATACAAACAGCGTATCTGTTAGAATGAGTGCATCTCTTAGCACAGTTTGGCAAATACTGTCTTGGATAAGATTATTGTTGCCATTGTGATTGCCCTCTAGATGACTCAAGGCCAGCCCAACCTTGAAAGAAGAAAACCTGATTTGGACATGTAATGCACACTGAATGCCTAGTTTGATTAATGTATTCGACTTCCTAGCTCTTCTGCTCTCTGACCCAACTATCCTTTTCATTGCTAAGTTCCATCATGTCTGGCTTTTATTTAAACTGGAACTGCCAGGGGAACAGGGGGATGTGAGGAGGCACACCCTGTATTGTCTCTTGACTGATTCCATTACTGGCAGAAGGTAGCCAGGACCTGCATCATTAGTTCTGATCCAGAAAGACTTGTCTCAGAGCTCTGTGTCTGTGCCAGGACCAATCAATAATTCTGTGCCCTGCAGCATGTGTGCAAAGGACTTGCTGGACTAGGGATAGGAAAGATATTTTTTCTTCCTTTAGTTCTAAATTGGTCAGAATATATACATATATATTTTGGTCTTTTTTGAAACAGAGCCTCACTATGCAGTTCAGGCTGGCCTTGAGCTCACTTTGTAGCCCAGGCTGGTCTTGAACTCATAACAATCCTGCCTCAGACTCCTGAGTGCTGGGATTATAGGCATGTGCCACCATGCCCAGCCAGGTGGTCAGAATTTAATTTAAAAAAATGTGCATTTTAAAGTTAAAAAGTAAATAATATACATTGTAAAATTCAAACAATTCAAATACTTTTAAGGTTAAAAAGGAAAGTCAGTCAGGCATAGTGGTATACACCTGTAAACCCAGCATTTGGGAGGCTTAGAAGGATCTTCACAAGTTTGAGACCAGCCTGAATTACACAGTAAGACCTTGTCTCCAAAGAAAACTAACTAAACAAACAAACAAATGAAAGAAAGTCTGAAAGAGTAAATTAAAAAGTGTGGTACATACACACTTAAGGAAGAGTTAGATGTTCTGTCAGTTTTCTATTTCATTGAACAACTTTCCCTTGACAGCCTTCCATGTCGCTGCATAGGTGTGAACTATATATTTCTTATTTTTAAAGTCTAGTCTATCAAGGGAAAATTTATATACAGCTAAACTCACTGTTTTTAGGAGAACAATTTTATGAGTTTTGATTAAGTACACAGTCACTCCAATCCAAGGTAAGGAACACTTCCCTCACCTCAGAAATTATTGGGATGCGGGAAGGGAGGCTACAGTCAGATCTGTCCCCATGTCCCTAACCCCTGAGAAGCACATCTGTTTTCTGTCCCTAGTTTTGACCTTTCCAGAATGCTGTATGTGTCAGTCAGCTTTCCACTCCCATGACAAAATACCTCAGATAAGCAACTTAGAAGGAGGATGTCTCAGTTATTTTTTTCTCATTGCTGAGGCCACATACCTGACACAGAAATTTAATTTAAGGAGGAAAGGTTTATTTAGTTCACAGTTTGTAGAGGTTTCAGTTCAGCTGGCTCTAAGACAGAGTGGCAAGCCAGAGGGAAATCTCAGAGGGACATTGCAGAGGAGGAACAGTTAATGGTGTGGCAGGAAGAAAGCAGAAGGCAGTGAGCAACAAGCATGGCAACAGTGGAAGGAGGAGCAGCAAGCAAGCAGGACCACCTTTGTGGGGGTCTGAGCTGTTGGGGTCTGTGCCTGGATCCCCAACCTCCCAGACGAATGCACGGCAAAGGCCCAAATAACTGAGGTGAGCGGTATATCCTTAGGGCTCCAGGAGGACCAAGATCCACTGCAGAGTTCGTAATTCTAGTGGCTGAGCAGAGACTGCCTCTGGGCAGCCCGTATTTATTCAGATCAAGGAAGGGGTTGAAGTGGAAAATGCAGGAAACCTGAGCAGGAACTTGGGAGGGGTTCAAGGACCCCTCCAGGCAACAGATGATGTGAATTAAGAAAGTCTCCGGGTGTCCTCAGCTGTGGCCCATCCTGCCCCCTGAGGTGTCTCCTCACTCTCAGTTCAGCCATGCCCGGGCCACGCCACAGCCCTTCATGTGTATTCGGCTTCAACAACTCCAACTCCAGCACACCTTTCTATTTTACCTGGGCTACCTGCCCTTTGGGTGGTGCCACCCACACCCAGGGTGGGACACCCTTAATCCCAGGATCACACCCTAGATCCAGCCATCTCTGAAAAGACCCAATATCAGTGCCGGAGTGTTTGGGAGGACATCCAGATACAAGCCATAACATTCTGCCCCTGGCCCCCCAAGACTCATGCACATCTCTTTATTCAACAGGCATTTAGTCCATCTCTAAGATTTGCCAGTCCTAGCAGAGTTTTTCAAGTGGTTACTCCACTTTTGCATTCTCTTAGCCATGTATGGAAAGTCCAGTTGCTCCTCAATGCTTGGTATTTTCACTCCTCTTAATTTTAGCCATTCTCATAGGTATATAGTGGTATTTCATTGTGGTTTTAATTTACATTTCTCTGATGACTAATGATGTGAGTATCTTTTCAAGTGCTTGTCATTCATGTATCTTCCTTGGTGAAGAATCTATTCCCATCTTTTGTCCATTTTTTTTAAACTGGATTGTTTTTCTTACTTTTTTTTTTGAAAGGAATAAAACAAAACAATAAAATGAAGCAAAACAAAGCAGTGAGAACAAAATTGGGTTTCAAAAACAAAACAGAAAGAAATCTCCCATCTTGCTATATTGCATATTGTTATTCTCTAAACAGATGCTTAGACTACCGGCCCCAGGCCTGCAAAGTCAATCAACACAAGCATTAAATTGTTTTTTGTACCTCAGTTGCTACCATCCCAGCCTGTGTTCCTCTAAATCAGCCAGGTGCCCATGGGGCGAGGGGCTCTTCTTGTCTCCCACAGGAAAGTGCAGGTTGGCTTCTTGGTTATCCTGCTGGCCCACATGGCTGCCGCTGGCTCAAGGGAGCAGTGGGTTCTGTTTTTCTTATTATTATTGAGTTGTAAAAGGCGTTATATATTATAAGTATGTCTTCAATCACGTGTGTTTTGCAAATATTTTTCTAGTTTTTTGGTTTGGATTTTCAGTTTAACACTATGCTTTGAAGAGCAAAAGTTGTAAAGTTTTTATGGGATCTAATTTAACATTTTTAAAAAGATTTACGCTTTTAGCATCCCATAAAGAAATCAGCCTCCAAGAAGTTCACTGAGATTTTCTCCTAATTTTGTGTAGAAGTTTAATAGTTTAGCTCTTACATTTGGCTTTCACTTTGAACTAGTTTTATATATGGGGTAAAGTAAGGGTTAAGCTTCATTTCTGTTTGTTTTTGTGTCTGGAAGTCTAATTTTTTCAGATCATTTGTTGCAAAGGCTATCTTTTTTTTTTATGGCATAATATTTCATTGACTGAATTTCCCAAGAATTATTCCACCTGTGTTATGTTCATGGACAGTTAGGTTATTTCCAAGCAGAGGCAGTAACGCACACCCTGGCACATGAGCCACTGAATGGTAAATGAGTAATCCTGTGGAATTTCTGTGAAAATGGAACATACATTTTAACTTTAATAGAACCAAGGAAATTTTCTCCAGAATACACTCCCACTAAAAGGTCTGAAAGGGAAGGCTCTGACATTGATTGGCTTATTGGTGTGAGCCTTTCTCAAATATCACATAATTTCCTCCTGGACAAATCTAATAGCCTGTATTATTAGATTCTGAAAGAGTCAGAGCTCTTCCAGGAGGGTTTGAAGAAAGATGATAATTACTGCCTTGATCAGTTAGGGTAACCTCATAAGAAAGAGGCTCATAAAACATATGAGGAAATGGAAATTTACCAAGAGTTATTTAATAAATATTGGGGTCTTAGAAAACCTCAATTGTGAGGCCTCCTCAAAGAGGAGAAGCTCCTGTGGCAACTTCGTCTCAGCAGTGATTTGCTCTTCAGGAGCCTGAGTGTGCAAATTTTGCCTGCCTGTGTGTGGGTCCCAACCCTGCCCTTCCCTCCCCTGTGAGCCCACTGTGGGGGCTGCAGCACCAGGAGTTAACAGATGCGAGGTCTTTCCTCATGCCAGGCCCCAGCTCAGGCGAGCAGGGTGCGTGGTGTATGTGCAAAGGCATGGGAGAGCGCTAGGAAAATGCAAGTCACACAGTGTGGCTGGAGCAACACTAAAGTTGCACGCTTCTTCTACTGTTGTTTCTTTTGCATCCTATCCAATGATGTGATTCCATCAAATTAACTGACACTGTGGAGGATTTGTTAGATGACAAAGACTGTTCTGGGGCCTTGAGAGTACCCAGGGCTGTGGACATTCCCTCATCTTCAACGATATTAACGCAGGCTAAATAGCAACACAAGGAGGTTTTTTGGGAGCTGGTTTGTTCGTTTGTTTGTTCATTTGAGACATAGTCTCTCCATGTAGTCCAGACTGACCTTGACTTCACTATGTAGCCTAGGCCGGCCTTGAACTTATGGCAATCCTCCTGCCTCAGCCTCCCAAGTGCGTAGCTTACAGGCATGCACCACCACACCTGGATCAAGGAGGTTTAAAATTTCAAAAACAATACTGGAAGATGTCACAGGTGGAACCTAGTGACTAATTTGTGCCAAGTACACAATTAGTGATAAACTCTGCTGAGAAAAGGAAAAATTCATGCAGGATTTGTGGAGGAAGAATCTGAGCTAGATGCTGAAAATTTGGGTTCAGACAGCAAAGTATGCAAGATTTACCTTTCTGTCAGGTAGACTATCTCCTCCAAGCCAGCAAAACCCACTGATGGGGCTGTTGATTCCAAGAGCCTGAGACTATCCTGGTTGGGTTTGGCTAATAATCACAGCTGCTTCTGCTAAATGTTTTGGGAGCAACTGAATAGGGCACACCGCCTTTAAGCTGTCTCATATATTTTTAATGTACCCCAAGTATATTCTTCATGCTTTTTAAAAAAATCAACTTTGTATTAGTTATCTATTGCTGTATAACAAATCACCCTAATACTTAATGGTTTCACATGGTAGTCATTTTATTTCTTTATGATTCTGCCATCTAAGCTGTACCCTGAGAAGCTCTTCATCTGCCTTCTGCTGGGGTCACTCCTGCGGCTGCCGTCGTCTGGAGAGATAAAAAGGTTAAATGATCCCAAATGGTCTCACTCAACCTGCTAGTGCCTTATCAGGGAGGTCAGAACAGCGAGGGGCTGGTGGCATCCCGCTTTGATGGCCTCTTCAGTAGTTTAAATTTTGTTTTATATGGCAGCTGGTTTCCAAGAAAAGGCGAGAGCAGAAGCTTCCAGGCTTTTTGAGTTCTAGGGCTGGAAATGACACACCATTCCTTCAGCCACATAATATTGGTCAAAGCAGTCACAAGGCCTGCCCAGATTTGAGGAAGCGGGAATAAACCCCGCTTTTTGCTGGGGAGAGAGGCGTGCACCGATGGGGGTCTGAGGGGTTTTTGTGGCCACCTTTGCATCCCATCTACCTTCGTTCCTTCGGCTGCATTTGTGCTATCTCCAGTTCCAAGTTCTAATTCATGTATGAGTCACCCCATGCTGCCTCGTTTAACCTTTCCAATAAAACTGTAAGGGAACAGGGTCTCCTTTTTTTTTTTTTTTTAAATAAGAAAATTGAGGCTTAGAGAGGTGAAGGAATTTGTCCACCACCACGCAGAGTGGAGTTCAGCACAACTCTGGTGCCGGAGCCTTAGGATATGAACCTGAACCTTGCCTTAGCCAGCTCCAGCCTCCCCAGCACGAACATCACTGCTCTTTTCTCAAGATCACCCACGTCAGGGCCCGACAACTACCACACTATCTCTGAATTAACTCTCATGAATCATTGGGAATATGTTATATGAGTTAAAGCAAACTCAACCACTCTGCGGACTATTACTTTAATTATTTTAGTGATGTAAGGATTTCTAGCATCAGTTTTATAAACTCGTAAAGGGTATTCATTTAAGTATGTAATAATTTTTAATTTGAAGAATTCTGTCTAGTCAAAGGTCAGGTTAGTGATGCTATAGTTTGATAATTATTCAATTTTCTATCCCTTTACTGTTTTTATTTATGTTTGCTTTGCATAGGGTTAAAGTTTGCAGCTTCTGGCCAGGTGTGATAATCCCAGCTACTCAGGTGTCTGAGGCAGGAGGATCACAAGTTTGAGGCTGGTCTGGGAAATTTAGCAAGACTGTGTCTCAAAGTAAAAACTAAAATAGGGTTAGGGTGTAGCTCTAGGGTAGGGTATCCCTTGATTCAATCTCCAGTAACACGCACACACACACACACACACGACTTCTAGAGAGAGTAAATTTTTTCATAAGGAAAGTTGTTTGGAAGTATAAACTCCCCTCCTTTTATTGGATGATGAGAGGAAAAAAATTCGAGGTCAACTTTACACATGTCACCCAGCGGGTAAAACTGCCACGGGCAGAGGGATTCATCTCCACGGGGCTCTGTTTGATGGAGGAGAGTTGGGTCCGTGTTGCAGTGGGACACTTCAGTTCTAGACAGGTAGATGACAGCAGGTGACCAGTTGGCAGTTCCGTCTGCTTTTGAGGACAGCTTCTAGTGAACAGTTGAGACTTGGCTGCTTTTCTGTGGCCGCTTCAACAGCCACTTACCTCAGTATCCAAAAAAGAAAACTCTAACATCTTACTTTTAATGTGGGCATCTGATCCAGTGCTTCTGATAAATATAACTCTGTGTAGTACGAAGGAGGTTTAATGGGAAATGGTTGGCATTCTTTCTGGGCAAAGGCATGAGAGAGGGAGGGGAGGACGGGGGCGAGAGAGAGAGAGAGAGAGAGAGAGAGAAGAGAACACACACAGCAGTGGAGACGGAGCAGAGATAGCGGGGCTCCGGCAGCCTTGCCTCCTGGACTTGACACTTGCCAGATCTGGCCAGCATGGTTGTCCTGAATCCGATGGCTCTGGGAATTTATCTTCAGCTTTTCTTCCGCTCTGTTTTGTCTCAGCCGACTTTTATCAACAGCGTCCTCCCCATCTCAGCAGGTGAGTGATGATAACAGCTCTCCGCTGGCTCAGCCGACTGTCAGGGACCGGGGGGCAGAAGGAAGATTGCTTTGCAGTGTGTCCTGATATTTTAGCTGTTCTACTCCTGGTGGAGGGGGACTGGGAGAGAGAGGCCACCCTAGCCACCTCCTGTCACCTGAGCTTGTCTCAGGAGCCCCTTTTGTCCTTGTGTAAATGGTTCCTACTCTACAGACTCTAAAATATTATTTCTGCCTTCCCGGTCTCTTCTCTCCACTTGCTGCACGATTTCATTTTGGTCAGAAATTTGGAGGAAATGAAAAGACATAGAGAATTTCAAGTGAAAAAGAAGTGTGTCCCATTTATGTTTCTATAAATATATCTCTGACCTCCCTGAAGGCCGCTTGACCCAAAGGTGATGTCGCCGGGTAAACACTTCCATCCCAGCTCTGGCCGGGACAATCTCTTGAAGGCAAAGGGGTTCTAGCAGATGGTGGTGGAGGCCAGGGGCCCCCTGCAGCCTCAGGGCTGGACTTCGTGGTTCTCCAGCCCAATCTGTTCCTGTTGTGCTTCTTTCCTGATCGAGACGTCCGTTGAGCCTCAGATAGGGCGTCTGGAGGTCCGGGGAAGATGGGACTTTCCTGGGGGAAGAGGAGGGCTTGTTGGGGGATAGCATGGCCAGAGCTGGCTGTGTCCGAGTGTGGGGCTGGGAGCCTGGGGAAGGGACTGTGTCTGCCCGCCTGACTGCCTTTTCTGAGGGCACCAGACTGTTAGCCTTGCCTGCCTGATCTGGAGCAGGGGAAGGACTGGGTTACCGCTGTGTCCTCTTTAAACCTTTCTGAGGAAACTCAAACGTCTTCGGGGGCGTGAGGGAAGCAGGCGGACCCCAGGCCTTGCTGCCTGCCCCCTCTCTTCCCCCCGTTCCACTCCAGCTGCCCCCGCTCTCCCTGTCCATCACGCCTGCCAGCACGAGTCTCCTGTGTACCTCAGCTGAGCCAGAGGTTTCACTGTCACTGCCTGTGACACGGGGAAGCCAGAAATGGCAGGCAAAGGGTTGCACCTCTGAACACAGTCCCTGCTGCCGTCCATTCATAAAAACATCCTGCTGGCAAGTGAGGCTGCCAATGGCCATGAGCCACAAGGGAGTGACTGAGAGACCAGCGTGAGGCTAATTATAGAAGTGCGAGGAGAGCAGAAGAGAGACGCAGGGAGGCTCTGCAGGGGATGTCAGTCAAGGGGGCGGACAGGAAGGGCGACCGGTGGTGTCACCTAAGTGTGTGTCGGTCGGCACGCCCCTCACAGACTCAAGTGAAGAGTGCCAGGCTGCTTTGGGGACTGGAGGCTCATTATCTTTTATTCAAGAAGGGAAGATTCATAGCTAGTTTGATCTGATTTAGTGGTTCTTCATCTTGTTTGGATCATAGAATGCTTTACGAATCTGCTGAGGACTTCAGACTTGGGAACTAAGGACCTCAGTCTTCTGGTTCCAGGAGATGGAGGGCGATGGACCAGAAGCTCCACATGGGCAGGGACTGGGTCTGTCTGGTACATTTTCTCTGTTTCCCAGAGTCAGAACAGTGCCTGGCACATCATAGATGTTCCTTAATTATCTGGAGAATGAAAAAATACAAACTTTTCTCACTCAGGTGTGGTGGCATGTACCTGTAATCCCAGTTACTCAGGAGGCTAGTGCAGGAAAACCCCAAATTTGAAGCCAGCCTGGGCAACTTAGTGAGACCCTGTCTCAAAATTCAAAGGAAATTGTTTCAAAAACAAGGCTAGAGAAGTACGTCAGTGATAGCGCATCCTTGGGTTAATCCCCAATCCAAAAACACTTTTCTTATCTGTAGATTGGAGTTTACCACTATTTTGTTTTATTTGGTCTAGATAGAGCCAGAGTGCCCGGGGAGTTTTAAAAGCTGGAGAGAAAAGAATCTCCCATCTTCTTTGAATTTGTCCTGGAGAGAGCCCTGGCTCAGTGTAGACAGCCCTTGGGGAAGGGGTTTCACAGCTTGTGCTTCTCAGGATGCCGGAGGGAAAAGATGCCACTCAGACGGTTCAGATGCACAGACTTGACTGAAGGGAGGTTTTAAGTGATGTGGGTGGGGTTCAGGGAACAAACTAGCAAAAGTCAGGCAGCTACAGATCAGCAACCTCAGGAAGCCATTACCATCCTAAGCTTGGAAAGGTGGGGGGAAGGAAAAAGGAAGACGGATCCCGGAAAGATTCGGAGCTGTGGAGGAGAAGCCACCAAGCAGGAGGGTTGGTAGCAGAGGAGCCCAAGACAGGAGGAAGTGAAGAAATACCCTGAAGAAATACCCCTCCTCCTGTCCCAACCGTCTGCTGACAGTGCCTCCTGTTAACATTCAATTTAGAAAAAAAAAAAAAAAATCTATCTTCTCCTGTAGAGCCACTTGACTTTGACTTGTCCTTTTTACTTTATCACCATGGCTTCGTGAGAACACAGTTCAGAAATAAAGTTAGGTCTTGGAATGGAGCTGTCTCTTCATACAGGATGAATTTAATCCTTTTAAAACATTTTCTAGCAGTTTGGTGTGAAATGTTCTATATTCAGAAGCTTATAGATTCTTATTCTTTTAAAGGAGTTGGCTTGTGTATGCATTGAGATGGGATCACCGGGACAATCTTCTCATTCTACCCACTGTAGTTGGCAAGCACCTGCTGGATGCCTGTCCCTGGGTTCAGAGTCGGGGGACACAGGGTTCAGAGGGCTCGGCCTCTGTTCTGGAGGCGTCCACAGTCTGTGAGTGCACGGGTGCTGCATGTCCCAGGGAGTGGCTGTGACGGATGAAGAGTTCTCACAGGCCCGTGGGTTACAGTCCCCTTCAGGGTGAGACACCCCTTCCTTCTCCTCAGGGAAGATATATTCCAGCTGCACACCACGCCTCCTCCCTGAATCAGTGCTCATTACCTGGCCACTCCCACTGCTGGGTTCCAGAGAAGAACCAAGAAGGGAGCAGGAAACATTTCAGAGGCCGGACGGACGCTAGGAATCCCAGCACTGAGGCGTGTGCTCTTAACATTCAGAGAACCATCTCCGACCTTTATTCTGAGCCTACTGACTCTTACTCTGAATCCCATTCTAACAGGCTTCAAGAGCAGGTTTCTTGATGTATGGAGGATGAGGCATTGCACAATACACTGGAAAGGGAGGAGTCATTGCTTAAGATGGATTTCTTGATCACAGTGACAAAAGGCAACTGATAAGATTGATTGTAAGAAAAGTGATTTTAAAAGCTAGCCCATGATTCTGAGATTTCATAAAGAAGAGTAGGTAGCCATTATCTGTATATAACCATTGCAGGTGTCTCCGTCTTACAGCACATGAAGTGGTTTTCATCAAGGTGGTCCTGAATGGTCCAGTGAATGCTGATGTGTTCCCTTCATTTTACTTAAGATGCAAGTGTAAGATAAGTCTTAGAATTGTTTCTATTGTACATGGAAACTATTAAAAATGTCAGGAGTCCTAAATTTGATTTATGACCTTAACCATTTACCAGGTAATAAACCACCTAACACTCTGTGACTGAAAACCACAATTATTTATTATTGAAGTTTATGTGTTTGTGGGTCAGCGAAAGGTCAGTTGGTGGAGCCTGCGTTTGAATGGTCCCGGCGGGGCTCATCTGTGGGTCTGTGGATAGTCTCGCTTCAGTGTCCATTCACAGAGGTAACTCAGTAGTTACAGTTTCCAGAGTGTGAAGCACACACACAAGGATACTAATATTTAAGGAGGGGCAGATCTTCTACACAGTTCAATGTACGTAATTCTCACAGCATCCCTGGGGTGGGTGTGCCATCACTGTCACTTTTCAGATAAGGAAATAGGTCAGAGAGGTTAAGTAACTTGCCCAAAGTCATAGCTGATTTATGAGAGAGCTGTGGAATCTGCTGGAACCTTGCTTCTAACTTTTACCAGGATAGGCCAAATCTACTTACAGTGATATTGGGTGCTAAAGTCTTGCAGAGCGCCTTCATATCCTCTGGAAACTCAGTGAATTCTTCATTGTCCATTCCCTCCTACCTGCTCCTCAGGCTATCAATGTCCAAAGCTCTAGCACAAAAGTAATTATTGCTTTATAATAAATGTGCGTGACTTATCAGGGCATTCATTTATCTTTCTTTTGATGATACTTGCATTTTAATGACGACTAAAGACATAAGCTAAAGAAAGCTAAAAAGTACTCTAGTGAGATGAGTTTAAACTGTGGGGTGCAGTAGAGTATTTGGGGAGAACCCTGATCCCAGGGTAATCCCACTTCGCAAACCTATTGAGGCATTGTGAGCCCACCTACCCTGGTCCACACAGAATATGTGATGTCCTTCTTCTAATACAAGATTTCCCAGGCAGGTAGGAGTTCTCCAGGTGATGTTGGGGTCCAGGTCTCAGAGGCCAGATGGTGAGAGGACCCAAATCCAGCCCTGCAGAATGAGATGGTGTGGAGGGCTGTGATTCTGTCTGAGTGCTGTCATCTTCTGTCCCTGATGGGGTGTAACCAGGTCAGCCGTTTTGTGGTCTGCGAGGCCCGATGTCTAGCCCCTACCCCTCTCCCTGGAAACCAGCCAGGCTCCCACTTGGGAACCATCAATGTCCCTGGCACTAGATTATGGGCCATTTATTTGTGTCTGACGCTGATCAGCTGTGGTTTAATGTCCTGTAATGTGCTTGCCAGCCGTCTCCTCTGATTTAGCTCCCCATATTTCCTCTGGGTAATAAAGTCAGAAATAGCTCTTAAATTAGAGGGCTCTCTAGGAGGTCTCAGGCATCTCACCTTACCCCATCCCAGGCCTCTGCATAAAGCAATACCCCCTCCTTCAGCTCAGACACAGAAGAGGCGTGAGAGATGTGCTTTCTGTGCAGACACCCTGCACCCCTGAGCCCCCGTGTCACTGCCGTCTGCTGCACCCCAACCTGCTTCCTTCACATGGGCAGGTATATAAAAACAGCACTGCTCCAGACAGAACCAAGAGTCCTCTGGCTGCAATCAGATACCCAGGAGGCTGGTGTCTTGGTTTCCATTTGCAAGTTCTACTTGTGTCGTTCCCATGATTGGTACCAATTCCCCAAACCTCTCCTTGTACCAAGCACTTTCACAGCTACAGTTGTATTTGTTCTTCATAGCATCGCCTCCTGTGTTTGGAGGTCCTGGGTTTGAATCCTGATTCTGTTGGTGATGAGCTGTGATGATGGTGGGGAGGATGCTTCCTGGCAGCCAGCCCCAGGCTCCTCATCTTTCAAATGGGTGTGAGAGCCTTGGTTTTGCAGTACTGCTGTGAGGATTCAGATTCATTAATGCCACTGACATTTAATGTGTGCCAGCTATGTGCCTGGAACTCGGTGACAGCAGGGAGCAAACAAAAATTGCCCCCTCCTGAACACACACACATGGAGTTTCTCTCCTCACTGTGAGAAGAACTTGTCCAGGCCGGCCTGTTGGAGATGCCCTTGGCTTTGTGGCCTTTACACTATGAGGGATGGGGGCTGCTGGAGGGAGGGAGTTTTAAACTGCCTTACTTGCTGAATTTAAAAGTGAAATGATTTAGCATCTGTAATGTATTACTGATGTCTCTTTTATAAACAAAAACTTAAACCTTTTGAAAGGCCAGACAAGCTAGCAGTTCCAGTCCCACCTTCTGGTATGGTGACACTCTCTGGAATGCCAGAACTTGGCTCCAGCTCGTAGAGAGCTACAGTTTATGTTTAGATGTCCCCCTGAAGCCTTGTGCACTCATAGTGTGATACAGGGGAACCAAACTCCCAACCTCCTAGATGTCTGGTGTGAGTTCGTGTTCTCTAAATCAAAGAATGAATTTTAGGAACAACGGAGGTGAGGAGGAGGATATATTTATTGAGAGAAAGAAAGCTTCTGTCTGAAAGACAGAAGGGGTCCTGAGTGGGTTGCCAAAGACTCTGTCTTTTCTAGGGACTTTTATAGAGTAAAACCATGAGGTAAAGCAGGTCTAAGGTGGGGGAAAATGGGAACTTGCAAGGTGGGCATAAGGTGGGGTAGAATTATGGTCAACCAATAAGATTAATTACTCAGGTAAATTTTTTTTTATTTTAAAGATAGTAAAATCCAACAAAACAAAACAAAACAAAGCCAATCAAAACATAGCAACCAAACTGGTACAAAACTTCAAAGCAAGATACTAGGAAAACAACTGTAACTACCATAGTATATCTTGTTATCTTCACAATAGTTGTTCATTCTATCAGGTATACCAAAATCAAACCAAAAACAAATTGATTAAATTGGGAACAAATGGGGAAGCAAGTCACGCAGCAAGTGGGAATGCTTAAAGAGCAGTGACTCTTCCATAGAGGGTTGGAATGGTGACTCCTGGCCTCCTCAGGGTGATAGAGCTCTATTTAAAATATCAGTGCTTAGAATGTGGGTGTATTTATTTGATCTTTTGTCTTAAGGCCGGGTCCACAGTGGAAGGTATCTGTCTCCCCCAGAATTGCAAGGTGTCTGGTCTTCTGCACTGGCTCCTTTGAGGGCCCAGCCCTGTCTGACTGCCTATAATATTTCTATCTAACTCAGCTGCCTGTAACAGTAAGTAGGTGGGACTTTGGGAGGTGGCTGGGTCAGGGGTGTGTGATACTCATCGCTGGACTAGCCCTTCGAGGGTTCACAGCTGGGTGTGATGTTGGGAGGTGAAACCTGGTGGGAAGAGGTGGGTCACATGGGTGTGGCCTGAAAGGATGTCTGTCCCTCCCTCTCCCTTGATTCCTCCCGGCTTCCTGCTGCCACACCATGAGCTCTTTCTCCTCTCTCATGTCCCTTTACTGTGCCACCTGCCTTGGAGCTAGCTAAGTATGGGTTTAGACCTCAACAAACTGAGCCAAAATAAACCTTTCCTCCTCTAACTTGTGAGTGCCAAGTACCGTGTCCCAGCAAGAAGTAACTAAGATGCAGAGTGTCCACTATACCTTTGTGGGTGTGTGCATGCGTGTGTGTGCGTGCGTATTGGAACTGGAGATTAAACCCAGGGCATTCACACTAAGCTGCATTCTCAGCCTTTTTTTATTTTTTATCTTGAGACAGGGTCTTATTAAGTGGCTAGGTTGCGTAGGCTGGGTTTAAACACTGGGGACCTCCTGCCTTGGCATCCCAGAGTCTGGAATTATGGACATATTCCACCACACTCAGCTCCATCTTACACATGGCCCACTTTTGTAACTACATCTTTCTGTTTGGCCCCTCTGGGCATCTGACTTTTTGGCCATGGGGCCAAGAGCCCTGCTGGCTTGGCCTTTACTTGCCCCTTTCTCAGCAGCCTCCAGGGCAGGGCATCTTTCCAGAATTCCAAAGCTCTGCACAGCTCAGTCCAGAAGTCAATGTTCTAGGTCAGTGTTTGTCAAGCTGAAGCACTATTCTCAGCTCTGCCTGAGTCATCTGGAGAGCTTTACAAAAGCCCAGCATCCAATAGGCTGATGAGATCGGAATCTCTGGGGTGTGGGATCTGGACATTCATAGCACTAAGTTCTCCAAGCGATTCAAAGGTCAAGCCAGGGTTAACCACGGAGCTACATAGCTGGCCTCGGAATCCCCTGTTCAAATGCAGACTCCTAGGATCCATCCCCAAGAGATTCTGACTCAGTTGGGAGGGGCTGGAGGCAAAGAGCCTGCCTTTCCACAGAGCTTCAGGTACGGCAGAACTGCAGGTCCAAGGCCACACTTCTAGAACTGCTGCTCTAACTCACCTCTGTGTTACTATGCCAGTTTCCTGTGGCTGCTGTAGCAACATGTCAGAGAGTGGCTTAACACAGCACGCCTATCCTCTCACAGTTCTGGAGGTCTGAAGTCTGAAATCAGTTTCTCTGGGTAGTAATCACAGTATTGGCAAGGGGATGGTCAAGCCCTGTGCCCCAGGGCCCAAAATGAGAATCAGGTCTCTTGCCTCCTGAGGCTCTAAGCTGCATTTGTGTATTCATTTATTCCTGTCTTCCACACCAGCAGGGAAGCATCTTGGGTTTGCGGGGAGGAGGATATCTCCTTCTTTGTCAAATCTCCGCCGCTCTCTTAGGAGGATGCTTGTGATGGCATTAGGGGTCCAGATACTCCAGCATAATCTCATTATAAACTTCTTCATTTAAGCACATCTACAGTGCTCCCTTTTCCATCTAAGATAGCATTTATAGGGTCCAGGAATTCAGATCTGGATATTTTGGGGGCCATTTTCAAACCTACTACAATCACCTTTGCCATGGGATAAATGGCCCACTTGTGCTTTCTCAAGCTGACATCAGAATCCAAAGGGTAGAGCTATACGCTGCCTTCACTTGTGTTCCTTCCCAAAAGTAGACCTTGAGGCAACAATTTGGGTGCAAGTAGTGTGTTTGGGAGGCAACCTCAGTAGGGCAGTGGAGAAGGGAGGCCTAGAAGAGAAGGCCTCAGGCCAGGGTGTGTTCAGGAGCGGTGGTACTGCATTCCGCTGAGGACCTGGGGGCACAGGGAGATGAGAGGTGTGGCAGGAGCTGGGGGCACAGGCAAGACTGATGGGCACAGAGGATATGGGCAAGGAAGGGGCAGCATCTGCCATAGATACCTTAAGATGCCAGCCGTGGCCCTAATGGCATTTCTTTGTTTATGTGTTTGCTTGTTTGTTGAGACAGGGTCTCAAATGAAGTTCAGGCTGGTCTTGAACCCACTGGGTAGCCCAGGCTGGCCTTAAACTCATGGCAATGCTTCTGCCTCAGCTCTAGAATGCTGAAACTAGAGGCCTGCACCATCGCACCCAGCCCTAATGGCCTTCTGACGGTTTCCTGCCTCGTTAGTCTCTCTGGGTGGCAGCTGTTACAGCTCAGTATCTCTTCCCTGCTGCAATAGAAAAGTTGCTACCTAGAACCACCTTTAACAATGACATGTGTATCAGTCAGTGTTGACTAGTGAAACAAATTTAATGCAAGATATACAAATATGCAAGAATTTACATGATCGGCTTACAGTGGCCACCCACAGAGTCAGCTGTGGAAGGTGCGCACGGGCTGTCTCTGCACTGGAGACTGAAGGATCCAGTCCGAGGCCCGGAGCTCACTGCAGTGTCCCGCGAGAGTCCGTATCAGCAGGCTGGAGGGTTTGCAATGGAGGCTGAAGGTCTGCGCTGGAAGCCAGGAGACGATGCCCAAGGTGAAGACAAAGACGCGAGCTCCTCTGTAGAAACAAGCGGGCCTGCCTTCTTCGCTTCCCTTTTATTCCACTCAGGCAACAGCCTATCGGTGTCACTCTCACCCCGATGGGTCTTCTGTCTCCAGTGAATCCCCGCAGTCGCACCCAGAACTAAGCCGATCCAGTTTAGCCGGGCACTGCTTCCTCATGTTGACTATCACGTCTCATTCAGCACTTCCTCTTGCTATAATCTTTACATTATTTCTAACCTCCACAACAAGCGTAGCCATTAGTGCCTCTGTTTTACCGAAGAGGAAATTAGTATTCAGAGAGATTCAGTCCCTTGCCTGAAGTCACGGAGTGCCAGGGTTAAAATTCCAAAGCAGGGCTTGCTGACCCCCTTGACCGCTGCGCGGTAGAGTGGAGTAGTGGTTAGAAGTAGGTGCCACACTGTCTGCGTTCAAACCCTGTGTTTCCCTTGGCTTTGTGACCTGGAGCTGACCACCTTCCTCTCACCTCAGTTTCCTTATCTGCGTAGAGGGGCTAAAAGTAGGATTTAACTCATAGATGGAGACTGAGAATTAAGTGGACTAATTATGAACATAAAGTACCTGGAATAACCCCTGGCATGTAATGTGTGACATAAGCACACATTTTCAGACATCATTTCTGGAATCTCACCATGTTTCTACACATTCCAGCAGGCCATAATTTCCCTTACGATTCATTGCATCAAAAGGCAAAATTCCCAACCTAAATAAACTTTTGCTTAAAATATCTACTGAATTAAAGAAAAAGTGATGAGACTCTGCCTTTGAAGGAAGACCTTCTTGTGGTGATGGGCTTTCCCAGATGGCTCTAAAAATGCACCTGGCCCTGTTCCATCTTCCAGCCCAGAAGCAATCAGCTACACACAAGCCCACACTGACCTCTCCATAACAACCAACAGAAACATCGCCGGGAGGTGTGTGTTTGGGAGCTGGTGACAGTTGAAGATGTCCGTCTCTGCAGTCTTGCATGGGCCACTGACTGGGACTGACAGAGAAAAAGCGGGAAGGAAAAAAAAGAAGCACTTCCTCCTCCTCTCCTCTGCCTCCCCACACCCTTCTCCTCTTCTGCATTGCTTGCCCCATCTTCTTGGTGCCCTTCTGAGAAGTTCGGAGATAATGCCAGAATTTTCCTGCTACAGTGGGGCCTTCTCTGTGGACACGTGCTCTGGAGAGGCCTTCCTGGGGCTTTGGGGCCTCCAGGGGGACCTGGGAGGGCAGAGGATGGGGTGAGAATAGCTATCCCACTTATAGAGAATTACCTGCTCAACTGGGGCTCTTCCTGTACTGTAGCCCAGGGTTCTTTCAAGTGTTCATACTCGTGCCCTCTGTGAGAGGTGTGTAGGGTTGGACACTGTCATTAGAGGCTGAAATCTATTGACCCCTTTGTGTCCACAAAGGGCCATTTTGGTTTCCAAGACCATCTTCACTGGGTTGAACCTCATGGTGGCCCTCAGAAAGCTTTCAAATTCTCCATGTTCATATGGAAACCAAATTCTCAACCATTGAGTCTGGTGTTCTAGATTTAGGGAGGCTCTAAAGAAGACACCCGCTTCTCTCTGTCCCTCTTTCTGGGAGCTGTGTTGGGTAAGGTCATGGTAGAGAAAATGAACAGTGGAAGAGACAGAGGTCTTCTGGGTGGACAGGGCAGCAGGGCCCTGTGAAAGCGTGGTTGAGGTGACACGCTCCCCCGCTGTCCACGCTGCTCTCATGAAGTCAGAGGCGGAAGCTCAAAATGTCTTTGGGAACAGCGGGCCTTGGGAACATTTTCTGCAGAGTATCTGAGCCAAATGGTTCCCCCACCTTCACCCCACCCCAGCTGTCTGAATCAGCCACTCAGACCCTTGCTTCCATCTGCCAGATAACCTTGAAAGAAGAGTGCGCCACCAGGTCAGCTCGGAGAACGCCACCGTGATGCAGGCTGCAGCATCCCTTTTCTTCAAGTCGAGAGGAAGGTAGTAGGGGGGCCATCCAGGCCGTGACTAGGTTTAGCGGTTTGCCTGTTTACTACTGTTCTTAGAGAGACTTGCAGCCGTGCTAAGGCACTGAGGTAAAAGTTGGATGCACGCAAAGCACTGAACAAACCATTTGCTCTCCTGTGGGACTCAGTTTCCCCACCTATCAAGTGAAAGGATGGACCAGACTTCAAAGATTCATTTTACCTGACTTCGCGAATGACAAGCTGATTGCTAATTTACAGACTTAACACCCACCAAAAGAAGAGATCTTGGCATGAGTTCCCCAGGACCTAGGAGGTCACAGCCTCAGTTTCTCGCAACTGAAAAAAGGGGGAATATAAAAAAGTGCGCCTCATAGGGTCACAGGAGAGCACATAGGGAGGACGCGGTGGCCTATGTATTCAGGAGCCAGAGCGGTACCTCAAAGGCAGCGTGGGACTTTGGAAAACCTTTGAAAACAGCTCACACCTAAGAACAACGCCATAGTTATATTGAGTTTGGGCAGACTGGTAGGCAGCCCTTCTCTCAGCGCTGCTCTGCGGCTGTAAGGGAGAAATCCCTAGACAGGGCTGACCTCACTAGGAAACCCCCCGGCACTCCAGCCCAGAAGGGGTCCACTCCAGGGAAACTGCAAGCCTGGGCAGAACGCAGCTGAGAAGATGAGCAAGCCACTTCCTGCTCTCCAGTTCATCCGCGTCGGAACTGGGCTCTTGATCCACACACAGCCTGTGCCTTGTATGGAATGACAGTCTCGGCCTCTGCGAGGTAGACAGCAGCTGCGAACTCACCAGGCCTGCCCAGGGCAGGTCCTCCTGGGCAATCAGAGGCAATTGTGAAACGAGATTTTCAAACAGAATGCCTGCAAATGATGGCTGATCTGACATAGACGCTCGGTTTTCTAGCCATATATCCATCTGCTGGCACTTTGCATTTTGCTCAGTTTCTTTTCTAATCAGTGCAATAAGATTCATTTGAATTAATTCAGATCCACTCACACACACCCCACTTCTTTTTCTGATGTTTAAATCTATCTCTCTGTCTCTGAATTCATTATAATTATTATTTGAGAGACACGGCATTTGAGGTACTTCCTACTAATCAAATGACCAGTATTTATTGTCCCTCGTATTCTAAATTTGACTGCTATTTGACAAGCAGATTCATACGATAAGCTGACTCAACTCATAAGACAATTCCTAAGACAACCTACCCTAAATCATGGAGTCCATCATCTACTTGGGACATTAAAATAACACAAATGAATAATTACCGTGGGTCACTGCCGTGGCGTGTACAAGTAGGTGGAGTTTGCGTGACAGCAGAGCAAGTAACTAAGGAGACAACCCACCTGGGTTCAAGTCATGACTCTGCTGTTCTCCTGCGTGCTTCTTTGAGCCTCAGTTTACTTATCTGTGAAATGCAGAAAATATTAACAACCCTTAGGGCTCTTGTAACCCAGGGTTTAGCACAGAATTAGCACTCAGTACAGTTACCAAGTGCTAGTATAGTTTTTTGCAGGCTATATAAAGATGGCATAAAGACAAACTTACATCTTCTCCCAAAATAAATTACAAATGAGTTAAATACAAATTTTGCATACAAAATATGAACTATAAAAGTATTAGAAGAAGCTCTGGGAGATTTTTAGGGGATAACTTTAGTACAGACAATCCTTGTTTAGTAATTGAGTTTAATTCTCACAACTAGATCATTAAATGAATTGGTCCCCAAACAAGGAATTGCATACAGTGTGTACATTACGCTATTCAGAACAATGAAACTGTCAAAGGAATCTCAACTCGATGATTTTGTTTTACTTGCATAATTCTTACCTGCAGTACTGTAATGTATAGCAGAACATAAAACTGCAGCAATGTATGGTACAATCAGCAGAAATCACAATACTGTATAAACAAGACATACTGTATGAAAAAGACATTGAGGCTCTATAAACAAGATGTACAGAACTGTACAAAGAAAGGACGGGTCAGAAGTGCGAGCATCCATTAAACAGGTGGGTCATTAAGTGAGGGATATCTCAGATCTCCCCTCCACCCACCTCCTCTTCCTCACCTACTCCATTTTTTAAAATGCTGAAACATTAAGTTCTATTGCATAAAACATTATTTCTAGCAAAAACAAAGTAAAAAAGCCACAACAAACTGGGGAAATATTTTCAAGTTATACAGTAAAGTGCTATTTTATATTTAAGAAAAATTTGTAAGAGAAAGATGACCCAATGGGAAAAGTATGAATGATCCTACAATGTGTGAAAATATTTAACTCTTACTCAGTATAAGAGAAATGCAAATTACAATAAAACCATACTTAAACACACTTTTCACCTATCATATGGGTAAAAGTCAAAAAGTCTGTTTTCAGACTCTCCAAACAAGTGTGTGGAAACACTTTCATCCCCTATTTACAGGATGGAATGTGCATTGATGGAAGCTTTGTGGAAATGAGGTAGCAGTACATGCAAAAAATTACAGGTTTACATCCTCCTTAACCAGCATTTCTATTCTGGAAATGCATCCAACATACACTACATATATAAAACTTCACACAGAAAGTATTTTTATTGGCATCAATTGCATTAACAAATGTTTGTCACTACTGATGAAACTCTTTAATGAAACTGAAAGGGAAGCAATACCTCCAAAGTCATTCCTGGAAGCAAGTATTATCCTGATACCAAAACAAGAGAAGGACCCAACTAAAAAAGAAAACTATAGGCCAATCTCCCTAATCAACATAGATGCAAACATTCTCAATAAGATACTGGCAAACAGAATGAAACAAATCACCAAGCAGATTATTCAACATGACCAAGTAGAATTCATCCCAGGGATGCAGGAATGGTTCAATATATATCAATCAATAAACATGATATGCCATATCAACAGAGCCAAAGACAAAAATCACATGATCATCTCAATAGATGCAGAAAAAGCATTTGACAAAGTCCAACACCCACTGATGATAAAAAAAAAACCCTACAGAAAATAGGAATAGATGATCCTTGCCTCAATCTGATAAAAGCCCTCTATGACAAACCAATAGCCAACATCATCATGACAGTTAAAAACTGAGAACTTTCACTTTAAAGTGAGGAATAAGACAAGGATGTCCACTATATCACTCCTATTTAATACTGTTCTGGAAACATTAGCCAGAGCAATTAGACAAGAAAAAAAAAAAGGCATAAGGGTAGGAAAGGAAGAAGTTAAGTTATTATTATTTGCAGACAACATGATACTCTACATGGAAGACCCCAAAAACTCCTTCAAAAGACTTGTAGATTTAATAAATGAATTCAGTACTGTAGTCAACACTCAAAAATCAACAGCATTCCTGTACACAATCAACAAATGCATTAAGAGAGAAATTAGGGAAGCAACACCTTTTACAATAGCATCAAAAAATGAAATACTTAAGAATCAATCTAAAAAAGTAAGTAAAATATCTCTACACTGAAAATTATACTATGAAAAAGGAGACCAAAGAGGATATTGGAAAGTGGAAAGCTAACCCTTGTTCACAGGAAGAACAACATTGGAAAACCAACATAGTAAAAATGGTCATACTTCCAAAATTGTTATACACATTTAATGCCGTTCCAATCAAAATACAACCATACCTTACAGAACTAGAGAAAACATTTCTAAAATTCATTTGGAACCAGAGGAGACCTAAAATAGCAAAGGCAATCCTGGGCAACAAAGGCAAGGGAGGGGTATCACAATCCCTGACTTGAAATTATACTACAAAGCCACTGTGATAAAAAAAAAAAAAGGGACCTGAGGATCAATGGAACAGATTAGAAATCACAGAAACAACTCCAAACACACTCAATCACCTTATCTTTCCCTGGAAGAAAGACAGGCTCTTTAATAAATGGTGCTGGAAAAATTGGCTTTCCACATGCTGAAGACTAAAACTAGACCCATGCCTCTCACTATGCACTAAACTAAAATCAAAATGGATCAAAGATTTAAATATTAAAACAGAAACACTAACTGTGCTGGAAGAGAGATAGGTGGAACACTTGAAGACATAGGTGTTGGCAAAGATTTCATGAACAAAATTCCAACTACATGGGAAATACTGCAAAAAATCAACAACTGGCATCTCATTCTATTAAAAAGCTCCTGCACAGCAAAAGAAATTACCAATAGAGTGAAGACAATTCACAGAGTGGGAAAAAAATTTTAGCCAGTTGTCCATCAGACAAAGCAGTAATATCTAGAACATATAAACAATTGAAAAAATTAGACCCCCCAAATTTAAAGACCCAATCCAAAAATGGGCATCTGAGATGAATACACACTTCTCAGATGAAGAAATACAAACAGCAAATAAATGCATGAAAAATGTTCAGCAACATTAGTCATTCAAGAGATGCAAATTAAAACATTGAGATTCCATCTCATTCCAGAAAGAATGGCAATTATTGAGAAATCAGCTAATAGCAAGTACTGTTGGAGCTGTTTGGAAAAAAGGAATCATTCTTCACTGTTGGTGCGAGCGTAGACTGGTATAACCACTGTGGAAATCAGTGTGGAGATTCCTCAAAAAACTAGGATTAGAGGTCCCATTTGAGCCAGCTATTCCCCTTCTGGGTATCTTCCCTGAAGAGTTAAAAACATAATACCACAGCAAAATACGCACACCCATGTTTATAGCAACACGATTTGTAATAGCTAGATCTTGGAAACAACCCAAATGCCCATCAACTGAGGAATGGATAAAAAGATGTGGGTTTTTTGTACAATGGAGCACTAATAGACATAAAGAAGGATAAACTTGAGACATGCCTAGGTAAATGAATGCACCTTGACACCATACTCAAGTGAAATAAGTCATACACACATGTGCAGATATCACATTGTTTCTTTGGTGTGAGAAACAGAAAGGGTAAATAAGGGCCAAAATATATAGTAGGTAATGTGAAACAGGAAGAAATTGTTCAAAAGAAAGGGACACTACGGAGGGGTGAGATGGAAAGAAAGGAAGGGAAAAGAAAAAAAGATAAAGGAAGGATAAAATGGCAACAAAGCTTTTTAAATGAGGGTGAGAACAGGAGTTGAAGGGAGGAAAGGGGTTTGAAAAAGAAAAGAGGAACCGAGTTACATCATGTATAGGTACAAATTCTCTATGATGAATGTGATCATTATGTATATCTAAATTGCACCATTAAACATAATTAAAAAACAGATGTTTACAAAATGTTCAATTGCACACCAAAGGAGGTAGAGTGAATAAATTTTGTTTCTTTCTAATGAGGGACTATGATGTAGTCATAAAAAGAATGTGAATTCATTTTGTGTAATTGTACAGAACTGTCTTTTTTTTTTTTTTGTACCGGAGATTGAACTCACAACCTCTTGACTACCAGACAGGTGCTTACGCCACCGAGCCAAATCCCTGGCCAGAATTGCCTCTTTAAAATACTGTAAAGAAATCAAGGTGGAGTTCCATTTATATAATATGAGGAAAAGGAAGAGGAAGAAGATCTTACAACTATCTCTTTGCTTGTATATATATATATATATTTTCCTAGTTTATTGACCTATCTAAACCTGTTCAGACTTATGACCTGGGCATGCTGTTAAGACTTACAACCCCTGCTCAGACTTACAACCCATCTTTTTTTATTTTGTACAGTTCGCCTTGTTTATACAATACTGTTATTTTTGCTGATTGTACTGTACAGTACAGAACTATACTTTTCTGTTCTGTTATACATTACAGTACTGTATATAAGAGTTATGCAAATAAATAAAAGCAAAGTTATCAAGTTGTAGTTTCTTTTGACCATTCCTTTGTTCAGAATATTGTAATGTAGATACTATATACAGTTCCTCAGTTAGTAACCAGTTTATTTCATGACCGAGTTATATGAATTTATTTCATGACCGAGTTGTACGAATAGAACTCAGCTGTTAAACAAGGATTGGGCTTAGTTTATATATATAAAACTAAGCCCTTGATTGATAGTAAATCACTGGAGTTGGATGGCTGGGGAGAGGAATGAGGGAAAGAGTTTTCATAGATACCTGTTTGTGCTTTTTGAATTTTGAATCAGGTGCGTGTATTACCTTCCTAGTTACACAAAACACTAGATACACATACAGAACGCTGCCTCTGATCTGGAACACATCTTGGGGTCTTTTTTTGTCTTTAAAGTCTCTTAGACCTCAAGAAGCCGTCAGAGTTTCCCAAATGGTACAATCGCACGATTATAACAGTGCCGTGAAACGCTTAAGGCTCATCTTGCCAACTGGCACAACGGAGAAGCTCTGCTGCTCAACCTAGTGCAAAGGAACTGATCCTAAACTGTCTGATTTCTGGACTCCAGGGATTCAAGCAACTCAGTGATCCCCATGGGTAGAGACACTTGCCTGTGCCAGGCGGTAACCAGGGGACTCCCAGGGACCCAGCTTCCCTCCTCCCCACCTGCTGTGGACCCTCAGACCACAGATACTGGAGGTGGGGGCAGGGATGGGGGACTCCAGAGAAGGGGTTAAGTGAGCTACATGGTTTTGAGTTACAAGTGGCCCTAGAGCTAAAATGTCACCATGGAAAAATGAAGGCATGGAAACACAGGGTCTTTCCACTCAGCCAGCTGTCAGCGGGTGTTGGAAATAACCCACCCGCTGGGCCCGATGCAGCTGGAGCGTTCGTCTGACCTGTGACCAGATCTCCCAAACAGTCCTGCAGACTTGGCCTCCCTTGTCAAGCCCTAGCGGATTTAATAGAACCTGCTGATTTATGCTGGCCGCTGTAATTGAATTCAGAGCCAAGGCGCAGCCAGCCGTGGGGAGATTTCTTTATGTTCCCTTGGCTCCTAATAGCATTGTCTCCTCCGTCCTTTCTATTTACCACATGCCATTTGGTCAAATTAGAACTTGAACTCAAAAAAGCAGATGCCTTCCTTTAGATAAGGTTCAAAACAATTCCCTTGTGGGGAAAAAAAGGGAAGGATTTTTGACTTCAACTGTGTGTACAAAAGAGTCACTTCTCATGTATGACTTACATAGAAATAATGAGGAATGGGAGATGATTTTCTTTCATCCTTGCAGCTAGGGCAGACTCCTTCTCAAGTGTCTAGGGGAGGGGAGAATGTCCTTCTTGGGTTATTCTCAGGGACCCAGGGACCCTCACGGTCTCACGACGAATGGCTGCAAGCTCCCCCAAACAATGCTGCTGCCTCAGTTCCGTGCAGCTCCAGGGTGCCCCAGATCTTATAAGGCTGACCTACTCCCAGTCTTACCCTTGGAGAGGTAGCCTGTGGTTCTAAATTGTCTACTTAATTTTAAATTTTTTTATATTCTTTTTAATTATAAATTTTAAAAATTCAAAAAAGTGAAAAGAATTGTTCAGAGTACATTAATATGCCCACTGCTGGTGGCAGAATTGTCTCCTCAAAATTCAGAGAAGACCTCCGCATGTCATTGTGTTTGGAGTCGGAGGTCTTCAACGATGTGATTAAGGTTAAAGTGAGGCCCTTAGGGTGGCCCTAGTCTGATCTGCTTGGTATCCTTATAAGAAGGGGCAATTCAAACCAGAGACACCTGGGACCCTTAGCAAGAGAAGGCCTTCTCAAGGCTAGGGAGAGGCGGCAGGAGAAGCCATGCCTACCGACGCCTGGACTGTGGGCTTCCAGCTTCCTGACCGATGTGAAACCAATGTCTACTGTTTAAGCCACCCAGTCCATGGTATTTTGTTATGGCAGCCCAAGCACACTAAAGCATTCCCCATACAGATTCTACAGTGGGCAACATTTTGCTACATTTACTCTATCATATACCTTTTATCCATCCATTTTGTTTTTGATGGATTTCAAGGTGAGTTTCAGACTTCGTCCCCTTGGATGAGCAGACTGGAGAAAGTGAATGTATATCTGATTGAAGGCCGCCAGTCCACCTGACTGGGCCCTCCCTGTGGCAGTCAGAGAGTGACCACGATGGTCTCCTTTGGTTGGGGGTGCAGTTCAGTGGTAGAGCATTTACTAAGCATGCATGAGGCCCTGGGTTCCACCCCCAGTATGGCAAAGAAAAAAAAATCAAGGTTGTCTAATGGGAGTTTATAGACCAGGAAATAGGAACCCAAAAATGAATAATTAAAAGGTGTGATTGGGAAGACGGAATTCTGAGTGTTGGAAAATGATTCCAGTCCCAGCTGGATGAGGCGCACCGCTGTCTCCTTTAGGCAACATTTTCTTGGGGAGGGGGTGTGTCCCTGCTCATTCGTTCTAGGTGGTGGTGGCGAGGAGGTCCCCACTTTGTGCTGAGAGCTGCATCTCCAGATACAGACATCTGGATTCGATCCAGCCTTCTACCTGTTGGTTGTGTGTGACCTTTGGTACTCGCTCTATCTCCCCAGGCCTTGTCTGAAATGAGGACGATGCAAACCCATGGGACTGTTGTGGGCATCAAAGAAGGGTTACATTGGGAGCGTACAGAATGCTCCCCATTGCTGGTGTCAGGGCAATGCTATCCACTATCTGTAAATAATCATTTCAATGTATTAATCTAGTAACTTATCTTTTGTTCACCTCTACTTTGGCCTTCAAGGATGTAGGTCCTTCCCGTCTCTGACTCAGCCATCTGAGACCAGAGGAAACTCCTCTGGCAGAACCACTGATTAGAACAGTCACAGGCTCTTCTCTTCTTGCCACAAGGGGCTGGGCAACAGCTGCTGCTCAAGAATCACCTGGCCTGTCCAAAAAAGGCACACCTTCTTGGCATGCTGGCCTCTTTGCACGGCCCCCAGCTCTGTGAAGTCAGTGGTTGGAAGTTAGGAGTGGCCAGGGAAGGGTCAGGTTAGGGAGAAACACCAACAGTAAGAACAGCAGGAAGTTGAGGGTGACCAGGGACCTATAAGCTGTCCCCCAGAAGCTGGGCAAGGTAGTCACAGAAGGGCTCCTCCTCCCAATGCTGTGTGCAAGATTCCTTCTGATCTCTGACTCCAAGCCTGTGCTAGCTATGTGACCCAGACCAAGTGACTTGGTTTTTTCAAGTGTCATTTTCTCCTCCATGAAATGGAGATAATTCATTGGCCATGAGGATTAAAAACAATAAATGCAGAAAATGCTGAATGCAGGGTCACTGTTGTTTCATGGTGAGGGTTTTGCCAAGCAGGGGTCAGCGGCAAGTACGTAATCCAGATATTACTCCCTCCTCTCATCTCAAGGAGGACAACAGGAATAAATCATGGTCCTCATTCCTCAGAATCCTTCTTAACATAATATTCCAGGAAAACTGCATCGATCAGCACAAGTTAGCAAATAAAATGAAAACTCTGCTTCTCAAAGGTTACATCATAAACTCATTCATTTCTGCATGAACATAGCATAGCAAGGACTTGGCATACAGTAAACATCCAATAAATGTTTGTGAGCTCAAATAAAATGTACTAAGGCCTCTCCCAAGGAGGAAAACAAAACAAAACAAAACATTGGATCTGGGGGCGATGTTAAAGAAAAAATTATTCTGGCACTTGCTGAAATGATGAAGATAGCTTTATTGAGGCTTCCTCCATGGATGGTAAGGCCAGCACAGTGAGCAGTGGAGACCAAGGTAAGCTCCAATACGATAAGGACAAATGGGGACTTATGGCTTAGGAGCAGGTTGGGTGAGTGGTTGGAAAATCACTAGCAAGAGACACCAGCCTATGGGGTTTCTGGCTAAACCAGTTTAATAGAATTCTTGTAGAAGGCAGGGTGGGGTGTTCAGGTACCCAGGGTGGGGAATGAGGAATCTGATCACATGTCAAGGACAGGGATCTCTCTCTAAACTGACTTACTAGGATTCTTGTTACAACGGGATGCCGCAAAGGTGGACATGGAAGTCCAAGTTCAAAGGTTAGTCAAAAAAAAAAAAAAAAAAGAAAGAAAGAAAGAAAGAAAAAAAAAAAAGAAAAAAAGAATCAGAGGAACCTAACCAAAGTTTGGTCAAGAGGACAGGCAGAACCTAAGTCCTCCAGGCAACCCCTCTTCCCACCAACGTTTTATATGGGGTGGCAGATTTGAGGTTCCGGGGAGCTGAGGGAACCCTAGGCTCCCCTCGAAACGTGTAGCCAACTTTGCCTCCCGGGAGAACCATGGGTCCCCGCGGGGGGCACCTGAGTAATTAGCGCTACACAGATCTCTCCGTGTGGTAGTGGAAGCAGGAGGGAGATGCAAGATAGAATCCACTCTGGCCCTGGTCCACGGCGAGCAGTCCTGCTCATTGCAGTGGCGAGGACAGGCGCTTCGGGAAGAGTGCCAGGGAGGGCAGTACTGCAGAGGCGGCCTTCTGGTCTGGTGGATAAAGCTCAGAGCTGCAATTAGGACAAAACACTGTGAGTGTAACACCTGGTGACAGCTGTCAGGAGGCCCCAGAAACTTAGGCGGGATTAATTTTGCTCTGTCGAGCTGGGCCTGGGCCAGAGCACCTGTGGGAATTTGAGGGCCCTCCTGCACCCCTGCCCAAGGCCCGAGGATGGCCCCCAATAGAAGCCAAAACTGAAACGGGGTCAGAGCTCCCCCTTTTACATCTGGAGAATTTGATACCCAGGGGGGAAATAAGTCATCCTGACTCGCACAGCAAGTCACCGCCAGGCCTGGACAGCAGAGCTGCTAACCTGAAGGCTGGCACACCTGGCCGGAGGGCAGGTGAAGGTCGGGCATGCACGCAGGAATTCAGCTGGTGCTGCCTGGGAAGACAGAAGACAAAGAGAGGGAGACCCAATCAGAGAGACACAGAGACGACGTAAGACTGAGATGGGGGAAAAGGCAGCAGAGGAGAGGGATGCAGAGAGGAGAGGGACGGGACGACTCCGCGCCATAGGGTCCGAAGCAGATCCGAGCTCTTGCAGAGTTAGGCAACTGCGCTGGTGACCGCTGGGACCTGTCCTTAATTTACAGCAGTATCACCGAGCACAGCCGAGTGAGCGGGGTGAGAAAACCGTCTCAGGAAAAGCTTGATGCCACACAGTAAAAACAGAAATGCTTTTGATGGGAAAAGGGGCAGAAATCCAAACTCCAAGGGTGTGTGACATGAAGCTTGAAAAACGAAGATCTGTAGGAATATGACGCAGGACGTGTGACAGAGATGTCATTCCCGGAACTGCCTGGGACCCAGGGCTGAGGACTCCCTGTCCTTGTTGCTGCTGTCTCTGATGTCTCCTGTTTCTGAGAAGAGAGGGAAGCTCCCCAGAGAAGAAATAGATCCCAAGCCTTCCTTCCAATCCTCCCACCTTAGAACCAGCAAGTCCTCTGTATTTTCAAGGCTCAGCTCAGACAGTACCTCTTCCAGGAAGCCTTCCCTGATTTCTTACCTGAATTCCCTCCCCATCAAGTGGTACCCATCTCTCGCAAATCTCTCCAGATATCCCACTCCTGTTAGCTGCCCTTCCTCTCTCTATCCCAACCTGTGCTAGTTTTTCCTCTTTTTTTATTTTTATTTTTGGTACCAGGGATCAAACTCACGACCTTCCACTTGCCAGGCAGGCGCTTGTGCCGCTGAGCTAAATCCCCGGCCCCCTCCCCTCCTCTTTTTTTCGCCCTCTACAATAGTCATCAGAAAGTATGGTGAGAAAACAGGGTCCCTCTCGTGTGCCAGGAACACCAAAAGCCTGAGCTCTAAGCCTCACGACAAGCCAGGCAGCAAGGCAGGCTTTGCCATACCTATATCACAGGTAACAAAGCTGAGACCAGAGGAAACAAACAACTTCCTCAAGGTCACACGGCTGCTAAGCAGCAAAACCAGGACTAGCGCCCAAACTGTGTGACTCCAGGATCAGTAATCTATCCACAACACTGAACCACACGTTCCAAGGGCAGGAACCGTGTCTACACTCCGAACCCTGCACATAAGCAGTACTCATTGTGCACTTTTGAGAGACTGAAGCAAAAGAATAAGTGAACACTGTATGCGTCCTTTCATTTGAAGAGCATGGTACAGGGGTCAGCAAACCTCCTGGTTTTGTAAATAAAGTCTTGTTGGAACATAGTCATACCCATTCCTTTAGACATTGTTCATTGCTGCTTTCACGTATGGTCGCAAAGTCAAGTTGCAGTCAAGAACATGTGACCCAGAAAACCTAAAATGTTCACCATCTGCCCCTTTATAGCAAACATCTATTGCCAGGCATGATGGCACACATTTGTAATCCTGGCACTGGGGAGGCTGAGGCAGGAGAATCACCACAAGTTTGACACCAGCCTGAGCCACATAGTGAGTTCAAGGCCAGCCTTAACTACATATTGAGATCCTGTGCCAACAAAACAAAACAAAGCAAAGTTTGCTGACTCCAGCTTAGTCCATGATTATTACTAAGCTGGTTAAACAACAGTGCTTATTGTTAAGTACTAGTCATCTTGTCTTCCTATGGTCTAGAAGACTGTGTGTGCCTGGGTGTGTGTATGCACTCATTCATTGGGCAACTTCAGGTGTATCTAGTAGCAGCCACTTCGTTATTTGACAGGCAGCCTTCATCTAAAAAAAGGTTTGGAGCTGGGATATAGCTCAATTGTAGAGAGTGTGCTTAACATATGAGAGGCCCTGGGTTCCTTCCCCAGCACAAAAATAAATAAACTGGGCATCATGGTGCACACTGTAATCTGAAGCACTCTTGAAGACTGAGGCAAGAGGATGCTGTCTCAAAACAAAAAATGGTTTAAAGGCTGGGGATGTAGCTGTGTGGAGGCCCTCAGTTCAATCCCTGATGCAAAAAAGTAATTAAGTTTAAAAATAAGGTTTGCTGCATGGTGTGTGTGTGTGTTTTGGTTAAGTTTGGCTGTGCAGGAAGCACTCTGGCAAAGCCCCGGGGCCAGAGGTCTCTCCTGCCATGGAGGAGGGCAGCATCTCCTCGGACACCTCCCCGGGGCCGGCCCTGAGCCTTGCTAGATGAAGCGGCGCTGACAGGCAGGTTCTGAGCCAGAGGAGAAGCAGCCTGCTCGACAGTCAGGCTCCATTTCTTCTCAGCTTGCAGGGGTGATCGGTATCTCCAGGCCCCCAGCCTCAGGTCCTCCCCTGGGCAGAGGGCATTCTGTCGTCCTCAGGGCACAGCTCCTGACTGACTCCAGACCCCTAGCATTAGGAGCAGAAGCGACATCAAAGCAGGGATTGGCTGATTCCCACCCAAATGCCAGGCGGGCCAGGCTCAGGGAGCCCGGGGTGGGGGGCGTGACGAATCTCAGCCGTCTCCAGCCTGTGTTCCCGGCCAGTCTGCTGCAGGCCTCGCCCCGGGATGACGGGCCCAGCCTCCAGCCCCGCACACCTGCTCACCCTTGCAGGGCTGCTCTGCTACTCAGCTTGCTGCCGGGGTGAGTATGTGTGTGTGCGCGCGTGCATGAATTGTTTTGGAAAAATGACTCAGAAAGTAGACAAAACCTGGCGGCTTTCAGCAAACTTTAAAATGTGAAGCTTCTCAGCCCGTGGGAGAATGGCAGCATGAAGGGTTTGGCCAGCGGAGTCGGTGGGGTCCCGGCACACGTGGCTGTGCGTGTGCACTTGTCTGTGCCCTTCCTGTGCACCTGACTGCAAGGTGACAGGCTGACAGCTGCTGCTCCCTTGGCTTTGGAGGAAAATCATGTTCTGTAGTCCGGGGCCCCCTGGCACTAGGTGTTAGGGCGCTCTGCCATCCTGCAGGCTGGCCAGCTTGGGCGATGGCGCAGAGGCCGCAGCCACCAAAGCATCACGTGGTTTTCTTCGTAGGTTGCACTCTCAGGTGCAGACACCAAGTCACAACCTTTTACCACGGTTACCTCAGGGGTCAGGATTGGTTCTCTAGGCTCGTGTGCCCTGTGCACGGGGCTCCTGGGGGCCAGCGGCCCTGGAAGGTGTAGCTCACTGAGAACTTCTGGCAGACTGCAGTCAGCCCATGTGAGAAGGTTGCTGCTGCTGAGCCGTCGGGCCCTGTGGGAGCCCTCAGTGGTGCCGCGGAGCATGCGTCTTTCACCTTCCCTCCTCCCCAGGTCTCCTTCCAGTGCCGCTTTTGGCAGGCAGGGAAGGTCCCAAAGCAGGAGAGGGAAGAGGAAGCAAAAAGCTAATAGTCCACCAACTGGACAGGCAGGTGCAGAATCATTAGCGTGTGGCTTCACTTGTCATTTTCACAACCTGCCAAGGCAAGACACCCTCATGTGTCATTTCTTTCCCTTAGTGACTTCTCGTGACACATTGGCTTGATAGGAGGGGGGCACTGCATGACGGAGGGAGAAATGCAAAAGGCTATCTCTAGTGGCCTAGGGATGGCTTAGTCTCATGAGTGGGGAGATGAAGGTAATCCTGGCATCACATTTATTTTTTAAAAGGACTCTGAAGATGGTTTGGGCCATTGGTCCAAATCCCTTGTGGAACAGATGAGGAAACCGAGTCTCAGACTGAGAAAATGAGTTGCAGCATATTATATGGCTGCTTTTCTCTAAACTCAAACTTTTATTCACATCCCTGTATTTCCAAAAGTAAGTAGGTTTGAATCACTTTCCCAGGATGCGTTTCAGCTTCTCAGAATGAAACAGAAGAAAGACCCCTTTTTAAGAGTATCAAGTCTAAAGAGCAAAACCAGCGTGAACTATGGGAAAAAATACAAGCACTCGCCAAAAGCCCACTTTGGACCATTACGAATAATTCGGCAATGCAGTGGCCACACACAATAACGTGACTTTGATGTCCTTAGCAAGGGCAAGCAGTCCAAAAATTCCATGGTAGTTGGCATCCCCATGGCACTGCCTGGGGCTGAGTCACATATTGTGTCTAAATTTCTACAAGCCCGGAGTGCAAACACACACACATGCACGCACGCACGCACGTACACGCGCACACGATTGTTTCCATTACAACCTTCTGGGGCTTTTCCAGACTGGTCTCTGAGCTCAGACATGATTCCAATAGAGACAGCATAGTCCTGAGAGAGACCCACAGGCCACTCGATGCCACCAAAATAGACATGTGAAGTCCTGGCTTAGCTGACAGGGAGGGTGGAGCAGGGCAAGCTGCTCCAAAACACGTCCACCTGATGGAAATATTCTGAACTGGAATGAGCTGTAAATAAACCAGACTGCGCTAAAAACAAACAGTTCCAAGGAGGGAGGGGGCAGAAACGGATGGCTTTCACCTGCTTCAGTGAAGTAGGTCAAGGTCGAGGAGGCACGGGGTAGAGTAGACCATGCAGGCGTCTCATCAGGAGAGGCAACTAATAACTTATGTTTACTGAAGAGGCTCCAGTCTCCAGGAAGAAATAGGAGAAGTGATTGTTACATTTCAGTAGTAGAAACTAAACTGGGTACTGGGCAAAGGAAGTCATTCAAGGCCATATATGGTCTGAAAAACTAAGTGGTGATGAGAGGGAATCGGCCACATGGACCTGCCAGCCTCCCCGGTGTTCCTGGCTGGCGGAGGCTTTGTGGGAAGCTGCAGCCTTGGCCTTTAGCTGTCTCTGAGGGAAAAGAGAGACAATGAAGGAAGTGTAGGAGGAAGGGCTATGAAAGAGTCCTGGGGTCGGCGCGTACCTGTCAGCCTTCTCCACCTACCTGAAATGTGGTGGACTTCCTTGCTACATAGCGCTCCAGGAGAGAACTGGGGTGTGTGTCAAGTTCGGTAGCAATACAGCTCTATCCTTTTACTGCTGAGAAAACGCAGCCCATGACAGCCAGAGCCGACCTGATGTTCACAGCTTGCAGCTTGGTGTGCTGTTCCACCGTAGCTTGTGAACTATTTCACACCATGCCAGCCTCAGACAGCACCACTCTGTGAGCTTGAACGGTCAGGACAAAAGTAAGAGCACCCTAAAACCATAACCAAACAGATAAAAAAAACAAGTGTCATCCAACCACAACAATGATCATCCCCAGGTTTGCAAACACGAGTGATCACTGCTCTTCACCGAACACAACCTTAGTCTCTTTTCTTCCCGTTGGTGAGAAGGAAGACGCCCAGTCACAGGTTGGCCCTTGGTTCCTGACAGCATCCGGTCCAGAGCGAAGCCAGACTTGCTTCCTCTCAGTTCACCCCGCCATCACCCAGCAGGAACCCAAGCCCTAGAATCCACCCTTTCTAATGCTCTCTTCCTGAGATGCCCCCTGGTTCCTCCTGGCTAAGTCTGCTACTCTTGCAGTGAATCAACAAACCCAGGCTGGTTGGACGGCAGTTGCGTTCCCAGTGGTCTTTGGTGGGAGGAAATTGCTACAGTAGTCTCAAGTGGTTCTATGGGAGGCAAGGTCTTGGCCTTCATTTTTACCCATATGTCATCTTAGTGTAGAGTTTAAGAAGAAGATCTCTGGAACAAGACCGCTTAGGTTCAAGTCTGGGCCCTTTCGCTTACTACCTGTATGACTCTGGACAAAATGCTGAATTCATTGCTTCAGTTAACTGTTCTGTAAAATGGGGGGTGATGACGGTGATAATGGGGATGATGGTAGTGGTGGTGATGATGATGATAGTGATTAACTGTCAGAGTTGCTGTGAGGAGTAGGTAAGTTTCTATGCATGAACCGCTTACATGGTATCTTGCGTACGGTGCATGTCATTAATACTATCCATTCAGCACACGTTTGTAAAGTGTCTGCTGTCTTCCAGGTACACTGTTAGACCCTGAGAATGAACACAGCTTCCTGCCCTCCCAGAACACACAATTTATTCAAGGAAATTGAGAAAACTGTTTTACTTTATGGAGAAGAATTAGTATGAAGATAAACCCAGAAAAAATATATATAGCAGGACTGGACCTGCTGGCCCACACCTGTAACCCCAGCTGCTCAGGAGTCTGAAGGATGAGAGTCGAAAGTATGAGGCCAGCTTGAGCAACTTAATAAAATTTTTAAAGGGTCTGAAGGGATGTAGTTTAGACTTCCCTGTGTTCAATCCCCAGTACCACACAACAAAAACAAAAACAGAGCAGGGCCACTCCACCGTGGCCTGGGAAGTCAAGGAAAGCTTGCTGGTGAGAATACTAAAACCTGAGGTCAGAGCCACAACATGTGTGACAGATGACCTGCACTTGTGCTGGGAGCTCAGAGAGTCTGTGGAAGTGTAGAGGGAAGGGTGCCACTGTGAGGCCAAAACTGGGAACTAAAAAATGATGGCTTTCGGCAATTGTAGAGATTGTTGCTGTGAACACTCTGGTTTATGGATTTCGGTGAGAACACACCCACCTTTCTGTTGGTAAATACCTAGGAGTGAAGTTGTTGGGGTACTGTGTACATCTATGTTTAGCTTTAATAGAAAATATCAAGCAAACACATTACACCAACTTCCTCCCACCAACCAGTGTGTGATAATTCTGGTTGTTTCACACCCTTGCCACATTTGCTTTATATGTGTGTGTATATATATATATATATATATATATATATATATATATGATTTTTTTTTTTTTTGTCTTTTCGAGACAGGGTCTCACTATGCAGTTCAGGCTGGCCTTGGGCTTACTTTGTAGCCCAGGCTAGTCTCAAACTTGCAAAGGATTCTCTGGCCTCAGCCTCCCAAGTGCTGGTGTTACAGGAGTGCACCGCCACACCTGGCCACATTTGCTATGTTCTGTCCTTTTCATTTTAGCCGTTTGGGTAGGTGCGTAGTGCTATCACCCCAGTGTTCGGCATTGATGTTCAGTGGAGGGAGACAGTAGCCTGGCCACACAGCTGACCTCTGTGTAGCAGGGTGAGCTACACACAGTAGCCTCTGGGACTCCCCCAGACACTGTGCCGTGCAAGAGAAGCCAAACATAGGAACTCATACTGTATGGTTCCATTTATATAAAATTAAAAACTAGGTGAGGTGAACCCCTGGTGTTAGGTTCAGGATGGTGGCAGGTAGGGAGCCCTGGGATTAAAGTTTATGGGGCTTCTGGCGCTGGGCGTTCTGTCTCTTGATCTGAGTGCTGGTTTCTAGAATTTGTTCACTGTGTAGAAATGTATTGGGATGTAACTTATGATCTGCATGCTTTTTGTAAGATATAGTTTCACTCTGAATACATATTGGATATAGGTGAGAGTCCACTTAGAAAGAAATCTATAAAGGTCCGGGCCCTCCACTCATCTCCTCATTCTCAGATTAGGTCTCTGGTTTACTGAGAGATTAAACTGTGACTCTCTAGTGAAATGACTGACACATGAGTGTGTGTGTAGAGTCTGTGTTTTAAGTCATGGGCCTGAGCACCTGGAAATCAGTGCTACCTCCAACTCTGCCTGCCTCTTGTTTACACGATTTCCTTCTATGTACAGTATTAGAGTCATCAACTGTCTTAGTTACTTCTCTCTCATTGCTGAGACAAAATACCTGACACCCAAAATTAGGGAAGGAAAGGTTTATTTCTTATAATTTTGGAGGTTTCAGACCATACTCAGCTGACTGCAACACAGGGCGGTGTGGCTGGGGGGTCCATCGTTCATGGCCGCTGTGCAGCAAGTGAGAACCTGTGAGACAGAGAGAGAGAGAGAGAGAGAGAGAGAGAAAGAGAGAGAGAGGCATGCCTTCTTCCCACCCTTACACTGTAGGCTGGCTCCACTCCTGGGCAGGTGCAGCACTCACACCACCAATCCCAGCACCAGACAACAAACCAATCATGAATGCTAGACTCACCTGTGCCATGATTACATGAGACTTGGTGGGGCCGCAGGAACATAACTATAACATTAACAAACACTTTCTGCTCTCCAGGTACTGGGGCCACATTTTGAGTCTGTCTGAGCTTTGCATTCCTTTTCACATCTACAGAGTGACAGTTTTTGAAGAAGGAGAGATTCATTGTAAATTGTCATGGTGTCCATGCCATATCAATTCCACAAAAGCAAGGCAAGGTTCTATCAAGTAGCAAACAGATCTGTGTACATCCCTAATATGGAGGACCACTAGGACAGCTCTTCCCGAAAAAAAGACCATTTGTCTCCATGCTGGCTAACCCTTGCCTTACTTCCATGTATTGATGCATACAGAGCTGGCTAAGAAAGTACTCCACCCCCTCAGTCGGCTTTAGGCAATGCCAGTAGGTCTAGCGAAGGCGCTGATGTGAAGTCTTTGAAGCAAGGTGACAGATCAGTGATGCCCCACCTATTACCCCCTACTACCGAGCATGAGCTGGGCCGAGAAACAGCAGAGCTGTGGGCTGGAATTTCAGCCTCGAGAAAAAGGCCCTGACTCCCAAGGCAGGAAGACCAGACATCAAAGTTGGGGCAACTGACCAAAAAGCACAAGATATTTCCTCAAACTGTGTTATGCGGGTTCCTCCAAACTTAGAGGCTGTTGCTGGAATCCGGTCCTCTTTCTGCGTATCCTCTCTGCATACTGCAGAGACGCCATTGCGCCTCCCACCCAGCCCGGCTCACCGCTCTCACCTGCTTCCCGCCATTCTCGCACTCACTCAGCCCCGAGTCACTGCCCTCCTCAGGAATTCATAAACCCCGGGTTTGGCCCTGGATTGTGGCCTTTGTTCAGTTAGCCATTGTTCCGACTGCACTTGGGAGCCTCTTGGCTCCCCACAACTGCAGACATGTGTTTGTTTCTTTCTTTCCGCCGTGGGTGGCACTGGAAGTGGTACACTGGGATTTACTTGCTAGAATTCTAATCACTTTTCTCTGGGATTATAAGAATAAACTCCTCTGGGCCACAACGAGGTCCAGAGTGGCTCCCTATACCTACAGATGTGACGTCAGAGTTGGAGGTTTGGGGTGATCGCGTGGGTCCCTGGGGCATAGTGAGCATGACCCCATACTAAGAAACAGCAGTTTTCTCTGCCAGCCCTTCCTGGCCTGGATCCGAAGAGGCGTGGTGGCCACAAGGCATGCTGCCTCCTGACACCCCCTCCGCCCCCGCTCTTCCCACCACCGTTCTTCAGAGGAGACCGAAGTCCGGTGAGTACTCGGGACTTAAGAGTGCACGGAGCACCGGGCTTCTTGTTGCCCCCTCTGTGCCCCGCCTGCTCCACACTGGCCGCCTGCGCAGTCTTACCTGGGAATCTTCCCTTTATTCGCACTCTGAAGCCGAGCCCTGGAAAGGACATTTGCAGTTTCTGGGCCATATCTATCCTTGTGCTATCTTAAATCAGTGTTGGAGGGAGGGTCTTCTCAGTCACATCCTGATTTTGGCAAAGTGTCCCATCTTTTTTAAAACAGTGAGGTGAATTTAGAACTTTCTGGGTTTCCACCAGCTGTTCAGATATGGAATTTCCCTTTTCCTTTCTATTCCTCCAAGTATTAATAAAATCACCCTAGCCAGGGAGCGTAAAAGGATGGGGGAAGGGAGGTAGAAATGGAGGACAAGGTAGAAATGGAAAAGGGAGGATGGAGAAAAGTTAGATAACACACACCAAAGTACAGTTAGGCTGGAGGAAGTACTTCTAGTGTTCTTTAACAGCACGATAACTATGATCTACAACAATTTATGATATATTTTCAAATAATTAGAAAAAAAGGAGCCTAAAGTTTCCCAATACAGAGAAATGATAAATGTTTGAAGAGGTTGAAATGCTACTTACGCTGACTTGATTATTATACATTGTATATGAATATTAGGTTACCATAGTGTATCCCATTAAAGTGAACAAATCTTATGTGTCAATCACAGAAAAAAAACCTTTCCTCTGGTCCATGTCTTAGGTAGACCGTGTCCATGAAATGACATAGGAAAATGTGCCAGTAGCCACACTGAAGCATGAGAAGGAATGGATTTTGAGGAGAGAGGAAAAGGTGAGGAAAGTTGCAGGATTTAGAACCTAGGAGATAAGAAGCCAGGGCACTCTGGGGGCTTGGAGCTCTCAGATCTTTCTGGAAGCTCCTAGACCTACACTACACCGCAGCTACTAGCCGTAAGTGGCTATGGAGCACCTTCAGTGTAGCGGGTTCAAACTGAGATGTGCTGTACGTATAAAATACACACTGGAGTAAGAAGACCTAGTATGAAACAAAGAATGAAAAATGTCTCGTTAGCAATTTTTACAATGAATATATGTTGAAATGACAATATTTGGGGTATATTGGGTTAAACGAAATGTATTATAAAAATTAATTTCACCTGTTTTCTTTTGACCTTTTTAAAAGGTGAAAATGTGGCTACCAGAAAATTTAAAAGAACAATGTGGTCCTCGTCATGTTTCTTCTACTGGACAGTGCTGTCCTAGACATTGAATAGGGGCCCTCGAAATGAGCTTAATAACTCCACCCGAAGGGGCCATGCTATCTCACAAATCCACCCAGCCGGGGTGTCTCAAGAGCAAACGAGAAGGCAGAAACGGGTGGCTCCAGAGCCCATCTCAGGACACTCACTGGGGCACCAGGGAAATGCCAGTCGCGGACCTGAACACAGAGCAGGGCCATGTCCAGGGAGGCGGCCCTTCCTCTGTGCCCCGAGTCTGACCTATAACCTTGTGTTGCTTTGCACTGAAGCTTCTCTCCCCAGATGTGAAAAATCTCCTCCTGGAACTCGAGACCTCACAGTCCCCGTGCCCCCATGGCTCGCTCGGCTCCCCTGGGCCACCTGGCCCCCAGGTAGGTGTGCTGCCTCCTGCTGCCTGGTTTGGAGCAGGAGAGCCCCCTCTTGGTGTCTGCCCCTTTAAATCTGATGGGGGGTGGGCTGCTTCTCCTTCTCTAGCTTACCTGCCCCTCCAGACCCACCTGGAGAGAGCACTGGTTTTCTCCTGGGTGAATTCTGGCCTCCTGGGTTTGGTTCCTCATCTATGCAAGGGGGATAATAATTGCTCCTGCCATTCTAGATTTTCTGGGAATCAAGTGAGATTCTGCCTGTATGGATGTGGCTGTAATTATAGCTATCGTGAGACAAAAGTTTGACGATAACGCACCTCATGTGACCATTTGCCACCTGCAGACCCGGAGGTGCCAGCGTTCAGTGCAGGAAAGTAGAAGCAAGAGGGACTCATTACCCTGAACTCCACTGGGCCCCCAGCATTTCCACCAAGCAGCCCACTCATCCCTGCCAAAAGTAAAGGAAGAATGAAAGAGAGACAAAACACCAGAGAAGGACTTTCTAGAGAAAGAAAAGAGTACCCTCTAGAAAACCCCATCTCTCTCCCCTGCCCTCTGCCCGCCTCAGAGAGGGGCTCCATCCGTGGGGGGAGTCCTAGCCTGGGAGGAGAGCAGTCCATTCTCCAAGTTCCTGCCATGCGGGGGGCATATTAACTGTCACTTACCTGTGGCTTCCTATCACTGGAAGACTAAGAGTCCAGCTCTGGAAGACTTAGGGGTCCGAAGCCTCATGGGAGTCGACCCTGGCTTGTGTCCTCTCAGCAGCTCACGCCTCCTGCGTTACCCACGCCACACAGCCACAGCGGCTGTCTCCCGCATTCTCACTGTCAAGCTCCTTTTGACATTAGGACCTTTGCACGTGCTGTGCCTACTTTTGGGGAACTTCTCCCTTCAGGTATTTATCATAGCTGGCTCCTTTTATTCACTCAGAACTCAGTTTTCACGACTCCTCCTTAGAAATGAATAATGAAAGTAATCTCCTTCCAACACCATCATCGTTCACAGTCACCATAACCTGGTTGAATTTTTTTTCTCAATCTGTTACGGTTTCCTGATTTTCTGTGGTTGTTCCTGGTCTCTTTGGTCTCTCCTCTACAGCAGAAATGTAAGCCCTGTGGCATACTGTGACCCACAAAGCAATCCGGCAACAGCCTGCTTGTCTAACTGAAGTCTTATTATCTGTGGCTGCTCCTGGGTTATAAAGGCAGAGTTGACCAAGACCACATATGGCCTTCAACGCCTGAGATATTTAGTCAGTCGCAGGCCTTGTACAGAAAAAGCTTAATGATTCCTGGTCTATGGGAACAGGGACGTTTTCTGTCCACTCATAATTGCATTCCTAGTCTATACCAGTGCACAGAGTTGTAGCCTTTTCTCCATAAACACCCACTGAATGCACTAAAGAAAACAGGAATTTGAACCCAAAGGCCACCACAGAGGATCTGGGAAGTCTGAAGAAAGGCGAGATGGAAATCCTGTAAGGTGGGTTTTATTGTCCTAGCTCTAGCAGTCTATTCAAATGGGCCTCAGGGTACAGGAGAACCGACAGAGCATCGGGAAGAAAGGAGGGGTCCTCTCCTGACCGCAGGACGGCTGCTCTTCCATTCCGCTAAACAGCTGACTCCAAACAATCCCCCTGGACTCGCCTGGGGGCTGTGTTGCCCAGCTGTGAGGTCTATGTGACCACCTCGGTTCCCCTAGCCTGCTGTGAATGCTGCCCCTTCTCACGGTGACATCAGTGGACCAGTGACTTTGGCACATGTAGGAGCTGGCTAGCAATGCAGACTCTCAGCTCTCCCCCAGCCACTTAAACACAATCTTCATTTTAGCATTTGACGAGACGCGCTCCACCCCCACCTGCACGTTAGCAATGGGGAAGCCTGAGCCGGAGCACAGTGATCTTGTAAAACAGTTGCAGCCATTTCAAGAAATGACAAATATCAAGGCTTAGAAGAACAAAGAGAACAGAATATAATTTTTTCCTTTCTCCCTTTCCCAAAGCAGTAGGGACAGAAATTCAAGACGGTGGTTCTCAAGTTTTTCTGCGTATTGTGGTGTCATGGGGAGTTTCAGAAGTTCCTGAAGCTCATTCTCTTCCCGCTAGATTGTTATTTAATTGGTCTGGGGTGTAGATTGGGCTCTCAGAGTTTTCCCAGATCCCTGAGGGACTGCAGTAGGCTGCTAGGTCTGGGGACCACTGGTGGGGGTTCCTGGTCATCTGGACAAGCGTTAGAGAACGTATTCCTAACTGTTTTTCACTTGCATGTTTATCTGTGGGTCTTAGCACACAATGGGGGTCTGAGGGTATTTGATGATTTTGTCCCGTGTGTCCTAGGGAATTTGTAAAACAAAATCAATCACTGAGCATTTTACAGAGCTCAAAATGAACGTGTTGTGAATGCTGGTGTGCAAAGCATTGGTGCGATGGCTTTTAGAGTCCCTGAGGTACAATCTCCCCACTTCTGTGTCTCGGTGATGGGACAGAAGTGTGCTATTACTTCTTCACATTTTCATGTCTTAAAAAAGAACTCTGTTTCTAAAGACGGGATGGGGAGAATGATTCGGCACGTGGTACCCGCAAATTAACCACGGGAATTTGTAAGTTGATTGCTGCTTAACTCCACTCCCCCCTCGCCTGGACCCCAGAAAATCTTGATGAAAAGAGTTGAAAAGGTATGAGAGGTGGCAAAGCATCATGTTTTCAGCAAACGGGATTTCCTCAGGACTCTTTTGGTGTTCTCATTCAGCTCTCGGAATGTTTTGGGCAGTCAAAGTTTCCAGAGATGAAATTAAAGTCACCCAGAGAGTGGATGTGCCAGCATTACAACTGAGACACCCCTGAAAATGCAGCGCTGAGAAAGCTCAGGAGAGGAAGGCAGAGGAGAAGGGGCTGCAGGGCAGAAAGCTCCTCTCTGGGGTCCCTGGAGCCCCACACCCACACAGAGCTCTCCCTGCCTCCCCAGCAGCAGCCCCCTCTTGGTTTGGTATATTCTTTCTTTAATTCTTGTCTTGATTTTGTAGGGTCCACCGGGTCTTCCTGGCAAGACAGGACCAAAGGGAGAAAAGGTACGAGCCCCTACTGTCTCCAACCCACCTCTCCTTTGCAACTCCAGCTTGCTTTACAAGGATGCCACTGAGAATTTTCTGGTTATTATTTCAAAATATCTGCTAATTCTGTCTCAGTGTAATGACTGGGCCCCTAATGCCTGGCTGCTACTGGGGTGTGGGATACTGCTGATGTATTTGACTTGGTCCATTGGCATGGCAGAAATGCTGTGACCAGCCAAGGGACTGGCCAGCCAACACAGTCGTGTCCAGCCACCAGCCCTATGAAGCCCCCTGGTGCCAGAACTTCTTTCCAAAGTAAACTCTGCTTACCTGTCTTCTCCATCCACAGGGAGAACTTGGCCGGCCGGGAAGGAAGGTATGGTCCCTACTGTTCTGTCAGCATCACCCAGGCCACTGTATGCGACATGCGTGTGCGTGCGTGTGCACTCTCAGGGGTGAGGAACCAGCAGTTCACTACTATGGCCACTAATATCCAGGTGGTAGACAGTGACAGTGATGATAGCAATCCTTTGGTCAGGAACTAGAGCTTGCTACCACCAGGCATTCAGATTTCTTCTAACAGCAGCAGCAAGCCTGGCCAAACTTCCCTCCAGGCTTGATATCTTATGCCACCACCCATCAGAGAAGCCCTCCAAGGCTCCAACCAGCTACACAAAAGGACTCTCATTGTCTCTTTGGTTAAACTGGAATAAAGTGCTAAGCACACATAAACAAATAGCTTTTGATTTTTGGTATATCTGAAATAAACAGGAGTCACTTAAGGTCCCTCTCATTAGTATCCGCAGAGAGTAAACCAGCAACCTATTTTACTCACTGTGGTTAGTGGACCCTGGTACTGATATTCTTGGTCTTGTGATTGAAGGAAGCGTGAAACTTTGGCAGAGAAAGATACTTACTGCTCTAAATATAAATTGCTACATTCCTGGTTAAATGTTTACTCAAATGGGTTCACTGTCAGCAAGACCTGTGCAAGGTACAGATGTCAACTCTAGTCACAGGGCAGCAGCTGTCTGGAAAAGCAAGTTCCCATGCTCAGACCAAACAAGCGCCATGTTGATTAGTGATGTCTGCCGTGGATGTGAGGGGCACAAGAAGAAACTGGTGCACGTGCCAGCATTTGGCGTCTCTGAGATCTTTGCCGAGTCCTTCAAATCTTAGCTAGCTGAGATCAAGACGGACCTCTAGTCCACGCATTCACTGACCCTTGTAGGCCTTGCTATTCCACAGCCCTTGGCTTAGGAAGCAGAGATAAGTACAAGTGAACCCATTATTAAAGAATCTTGCTGAGAGTGAGAAAAGCCAAGAAGGAGTGTGGTGTAAGGTGAAGTTCAAACTCAGAGGCCTGATCCCTGTGGGCGCTCTGGAGCATGGGTTGCCTGAAATCTGGGCTATTGGCTGTAGGAAGAAGAGGTCCCTAAATTACCAGGCATCCAGGTGCCCAAGCGTAAACTATGGTTGTAGGTTGCAGAGAGGTGTTAGCAGGAAGGATGGTAACTTCCTGGGAATAGTGCTCTAAACCGATAAAAAGATCTCGATAGAGTACCAACAGCATCTCCTACTGATCCACACACACAACCCTATCTCAGTCCATGGCAGGAGATGTTTGGGTGCGGAGAGCCCACTGGAATGCAGGAAGACCTTAGGATGGGTTGGTAGACATGATAAAGATTGAAAAACAAAGCAGTTTAGCATCCCTTTCCCACTGCCCTCCATTTATTGAGTAGAATGTAATTATGTTTTGTGATATTTTATGACACCAAGATTTAACTTGTATCTGAGTGTCCCAGCTTCCTAGGCCTCCGTCTTCGGAAGGTAGGAGTGAAGGCTCTGTAGGCCATGCGTAGAGGCCCTATACTGGTATCTGGGCCCAAGGTATTCTTGGAAGGAGGGAAACATACCAGTTGTCCTAACTTTTGTTCTTGGTTTTTGAAGGGTAGACCTGGCCCCCCAGGTGTTCCGGGCATGCCTGGGCCCATTGGCTGGCCAGGCCCTGAAGGACCCAGGGTAAGTGTGTTATGCTCCCGGGCTCATGTGATGTCGAAAAAAGAGAGCAAAAAATGACAACTCCCCTGGCATATAGTTGGTGAATTATCTCCTAAAGAGGGGGAAGAAAAGAGCTTAGGTACTGTCCATGGATCCCCAGATACTTCGTCCTTCACTTGGCCTGCAGGCCTTGTTCAGTGCGATGTCTCTGCCCCTGTGGAAGAAGAAATAGGATTCTCTCTCACAGAGTCCTACTTCTCCTTTGACCTGAGAATTAGCTACTGTTCGCTGGTTTCCCTGTGATGACCCCAAGGGGACTTGTGTCAGGAAACTCTTGCCTGGGCTGAGGAAGTGGGTGTTGGCTAGCCTGGGAGAAAGATGTAAATCATACACAGAGAGATCATCAAGTGCTGATGAAATCTCCTTCCTCAGAGGGGACACAAACACATCCTTATCCATGCCTCTGTTTATGTTCTCAGCACCGGTCTAGACTATGGTGTGGTGATGTCTGAAAGGCCCGTCCTATGCAAAGAGCAAAGCAGGCAGAGTTTTTTCTGTGTACTGACAACTTACCTTCTGAGGCCCCAGGGACCTCATGCTGTGAACTGCTGTTTGACTTGGAAATGTTACCTGCAGAAGTCAGGGGTAGACAGGTGAATGCCACCGACTATTCTGATTCTCTCACTGGCTGTATTATGGGTAGAGAGAACTGTATTTCCAGTCCGCTGTGGAGAAGTCCCAACAGCATTTCTTTTTAAACTCCACTGTGTAGAACTGAACCCTCCAACGTGGCAGCCACTGGCCACACGTGGCTCATGAGCCCTTGAAATGCAGAGCCCCAACTGAGGGGCTGAATTTTCATTTTATTCACCTGAGTCTAAATTTTAAAACTTTTACTCAATTCAGTTATTTGAAAACTTTTAGGGATGTTTGGAGCAACTCAAATGTGTGATTCTTCTTTCATGACTATAAATTTTTTGAAATCTAATTACAGATCAAGCATTTTGAATGAAAATTTAACTAAATTGAGATGTTTCATAAATGTACAATACACAACAGATTTCAAATATTTATTAGGAAAACAGAGTATAAAATATCTTGTTGATAATTTTAAATTGACTGTATATTGACATGATAATTAAACTAGTAAATTAAGCAAAATATATTGGTGAAATTAATTTCACTTATTTAGTTTTATTTTTAACATGACTTCTAAAAACACCTAAAATTCAGTATTTGACTCACCTTATATTTCTACTGGTTGGTGCTGATATACATTTTTTTAAGTATGAAAGATGCTAGAAATTGCAGCTGCAATGTTTTCTCAGGGGTAACAGAACCCACTTGTAAACCTGAGTGTGCCCCTCCTCCATTGATCATATCCAGAGGCTGGCACTCACTGTACTTGGCCGCAAACATAGGGTGAGCATGTATGGAGATGTCGGAAGGCCCTCCCTAAGCAAAGAGCAAAGCAGGCAGTTTTTTGTGTACCTTGACACCGCGTCTTCTGAGTCCCCAGCTCCTTCATGCTTTCTCCCCAGCCTGCTCACAACTCTCCCTAGGAAAAGACAAAGTACCACCACTTTCAACACCTTACTGAGCATTTAGTTTGGGATCTGCTCCACCTTGGGCATTTTCACTTTGTATTTAATCTGAAATACCCTGGGAGTGTAAGAGGGGCCTGGAGGACCACAGAGTCACAATCCAGTTTCAGTGTCCCTGCTTCTCCTAGTTCTGTTTCTTGCCCACAACTCTTCTGCCTCAGTTTCTTGAAGAAAGGTCACTGTGTGGCTCTTCTTTTCCTTTCTCTTAATTCACACAGGGTGAAAAAGGTGACCTGGGTATGATGGGCTTGCCAGGGTCAAGAGGACCAATGGGCACCAAGGTCAGTCTGTGCTCCAGAGGGACAAATCCAGATCTTCTTACAAAGGCTGTGGAGCAGCCATTGTCTACCAAATGGGGAGTGTGGGTGCTGTCCTAGGCTGGGAAATGTTACAGATACTGGAAAACCCAGTGTTTTCCCTTATCCGCCCTTTGGGGGACTTCTTGCCCCAGGATGCAGGGGCATGGGGATACCATTCCTACTCTCCCCCTGAACTGTGATGATCAGGCTTCGGGACAACAGAGCAAATGGAAACCTTTGTTCAGGCCTCTGCCATATTCTTTTTAGGCCTGATATAAACACAACTCATTGGGACATCTTTGTGATTGCAGCCCCACTAAAACTTGCAGAGCAATGTGGAGAGTGTGCAGTATCCCAGTCAGGAATTTCTTTCATTCTCGGACCACACCCAACCATCCTACAGCACTGATTGTAAATACACTTTCTGCTTCCCTCTAGGGCTACCCGGGATCCAAAGGAGAAAAGGTCAGTATTGATCTCTGACGGCATCCCAGCAGCTGGTCTGGGCTGTAGGCTCTTGAGTCAGTGATGGACAAAGGATGGGCTGAGGTCTCCATTTAGTCAGTAACTGCAGCAATCACTCCCAGCTATTCCTCTGTCCTTTGTCAGTGACTGGAGCAAGAGGGGCCTCCAGGACAGGACAGAGCTCACAGTGGAGCAGATGGGTGAGACTGGGCAGGTAGCAGATGGACACAGTTTGCATGGGGGTGCTGGAGGGCGGTGGCAGGGATGTGCCCTCAAATTCAGCTTCTGCAGCACAGCCTCCTCACTGGTCAGAACAAAACCAAAGCCAACAGACTTGGAGACAAATTGCCTATGAGATAAAGGAGAATAGAGGACCCAGAATTTTCTGTGTTGTCCTTTACTAATTCAAGAGATCTTTGGGGTCCAAATAGAAGGCAAATCACAAAGTATTCCTTTCCAGGGAAAACCACCCAACATCTCTAAGTCATTTGTCTGTAAAAAGAATCTTGGCTTAGGAAACTTTTCAGTTTGAAATGCTTCACTTTCCCCACTGCGACCCCACCATGATATTAGCTCATTGACTCTGTCTGGTTTCTTTCTAGGGATCGAGAGGTGAAAGGGGTGACTTGGGTCCCAAAGGTGAAAAGGTAATGGCCAGCCCATGGAAATGATAAGCTACAATGGAAGTGATGGCCCCTACTCATCCCGTGTGTGGACTGAATGATGGACGGACAGACAAGCCTCCATTTCGAAAATGGCTGACCAAGCTCATCCACAGTCCTTTCGAGTGTTATCAAAATGTTTGTCGCTCTATTCACAGGGTTTCCCAGGATTTCCTGGAATGTTGGGGCAGAAAGTAAGTACCTAGAAGTAGTGAAACACAGGTCTCAGTTAAAAACAAAAACAAAAACAAAAACAAAACAAACTCAGGCCCTCCAAGAACAACAAACACAGCCCTACTCTGGGACTCGTGCTCATCAGGCAGGGAGAAGTGGGTTTAACTGTGAAAGGTTCTGGTCACGGGGCACAAGTTTCCTTCCCTACTGAGGGAGGGTTAGCAGGGTGGTCTCCAGCTCAACAGGAGAACAGACCAGTCTCTCTGAGTAGAGAAAGGATCTTCTTTGCTTTTCCTGCTTTTTAGAGGGACATGGCAATGTTCAAAAGCAGGAACTTCTGTGACAAGGAACTCAGGCCTGAGCTACAGTGGTCAAGGCCTCTCTCACCCCACAGGCCCCAGGCCTCTGGCCTGATGTCACTGCTGCCCAAACACCTAACAACACAGTCTTACAGAGTGGTGTGCATACTGCCAGCTGTGTGCAGAATTATTTTACCTGGATGACAGCAGTCATTTTATAGTAGTTAAAATTTTATTAAAATTTTTAATTAAAATAGTGTTGCTTAGGGCAAGGCCTAATTTAAAAAGTCTGTTTCAGGTAAATTAAGAAAAAATATTCAGTAAATGAGAATAGAATGATATGTAAATGTAACAAAAAGTATAAAATTAGCAATGGATTGGCAAATTTTTAAAACTTTTACTTGTTAGGGTCTGGGGGAAAAGGATGAGGTCAGCGTGAGGGAAGGCACCAGGGAATAAAGAGGGAAAATGCATAAATGACCATTTAGAACAATTGCTAAGCCAATATCACAATGCTGGCTCTTCAGACTTTAAGGCATTGACATTGGAAAATATTTTAACTTAGGGTTCAGACTGTAATTTTTTTCAAATATGCAAATGGATGCTTTTTTGAATTTTTGATTTTTTTTTTTTTTGTCTTTTTGAGACAGGGTCTTGCTATGCAGTTTAGGCTGGCCTTGAGCTTGCTTTGTAGCCCAGACTGGTCTCAAACTCTCAGTGATCCTCCTTCCTCAGCCTCCTGAGTGCTGGGATTACAAGCAAATTTTTGAATTTTTAAAGTTCATTTTAAAGTATTATTTTTCAAACTTAAACAAATTTTTTATCCTACCATAGCTAGTCACTATAGTATGTTTAAATATTTTCAGTCATTGTACATTAATTTACTATGGTTTACCATACCTTCAGCTGACAGAAACTGTTTCTGCCTCCTAGAGAGAGAGCGATGCACTTTTAGAGAATAGATTAATCATATAAGCAAATTTGTTGGGGATGGTGGCACATCCCTATAATCCTACCACCCAGGAGGCTGAGGCAAGAGTGTTGCAGCAAGTTCAAAGCCAGTCTGAAGTCTATAGAAACAGGGAGACCCTGTTTAAAAAAAAAAAAAGACATTATATAAACAAGTTAAAAGAGAAAAATAATTTTGTTTTAAAACATTTAGGTTAGCTGGGCATGGTGGCACACACCTATAATCCCAGCACTCAGGAGGCTGAGGCAGGAGGATTGCCATGAGTTCAAGGCCAGCCTGAACTATATAGGAAGACCTTGTCTCAAAAAATAATACAAAACAAAACAAAAACAATGAACCATTTAGTGTGTATCTTTATTCAGTGCAACAGGGAACCTCAAAAAATCATCAGTTACTGTAAAACTAGGTACAGTGGTTTCTCCAGCCTCTGCACCGTTTTCTAGGCTGGGCATTGAAAGTGTTTCTTCCCCCTTTCATGGAATGCTGTTTTATGAGGAGCTGATATGATAATCCTAATTAGGTCTTAGGAGAGAAATTAGATCAAGAAATTACTGGCTGCTTCCAGTTGATAAAGAGAAGAGCCACACGTCCTTCTGACAATCTCTTTAAAAAATTTATATTGTTTATGCTACTGTTTTCTCCTAGCCGAACAAGACCTCCCCTGGTCCCTCTAAACAGCCAAGGGGAAATTGTGCAAACATCTCCATGGCAACAAAGAATCCATCCTATCCCCTCACACTCTCACCACCAAGAATGCTAAGGGCACCACAAGTTGGCAAGAAAGCAGAGTCTTAAACACAGTTCTTGGTGATGCAGGATACTGGTGACTTGAGTGAAGATGAATTCATGCTGATGGCTGAGCTGGCAGATCATTCAGAGATTATGCTTGATCTTTACCGTACCCCTGCATTCTCCAGAATTTTCCATTGTATCAGACTGCCTCGGACCCTCTGCGGACAGGAGCATGGGCGTCCACGGTTGTCTCTGAGTGGCCAGGGCAGCTCTTCAGCAGCACAGGCTGCTGACTAGCAGAACAGCTCATGGTTGTAACTGCTAAGCTTATCTTGTTGGAAGTGTATTTTGGGCTGTAGGGAGATTACAGGAGTCAGGCATGGTGCTCTACAAGGTCATGGTCTCAAAACAGCAGTAATCCTACAGACCTGCTCTGAAGTTAGAATCTTAGAAGAACATGGGAAAGAAAAAGGAAAAGTATGATGGAGAAATGAGTTTGCCAAAATGCTGGCCTTGAACTATGAAATTCTGGGACTAGTGCTTTTGGTTCTGATAGTTTAATGTAAGATTCTTTTTTTTAATTTTAAACAAAAGGAAAGTAAGAAACCAAAGCAAAACAATTTCACAACCAGTCAATAAGACAGCAACAATCATCAGCACATTGCACATTATTATACTCACAGAAATTATTTAGCATAAAAAATACAGACGTGAAACATTATCCAACAAATTATTAGCACAAAACTTTTGCCTCAATGAATCAAGAGAAACCTGCTATATGACTTATAAAATTATTCTCAATTGGGGATGTTTTTTGTATCATTCCATGCCTTTTGCAATAATAATATTGACTATTTGAACATGTTTGAAACATCTCTCCCCACTAAAAAATGTTTTCATCTAAATCAGTGGAAGGGAACTGGAACTCAAAGCAATATTTACTAAACAGTAGGGAAATATATACTCCTAATGAAGGCTATTTTAATGGGCACAAACTTCCCAAAGATGATAATTGGCCAAGTTATATCCAATCATTAAAACCCATAGATTTAACTCTGTGTTTAAAAAACAAAACATAATCAAGCCCAACATAAAAACTTCAACTAAAAGAAGCTTTTGCCCAGTTTGTAGTGTCCCATGGGTGAGACCGAAATACAGAAACCTGCAGTTTTGTTATTCTGGATGTTGCCTCCAATTTGGCCACTAAAATATCTATAGCCCCACTGCAGCCTCTTTCGGGTAAGAAGCAACCCGCTCAGGGATATATACACTTCTTTTCCTTAAAAGACCAGACTGCCTTTCGCGTGACCTCATCAGTCCCCCAAACTTCCAGGCCTCCTACCCCTGGAAAAGAGTTGGAATGATGGAGAGGCTGCCCCCAGGGGCAGTGATTGCGTAGACCTGGGTAGATAAGCGCACTCCACGTGCCTCAATTCCTTGCTTGCTTCTCTTTCTTCTTTCCAGGGTGAGATGGGCCCAAAAGGTGAACCTGGGATAGCAGGACATCGAGGACCCACAGGAAGACCAGGAAAACGAGGAAAGCAGGTAAAGGTTGCAGAACTTTCTGACCTGGGGGCATAAAGAGCAGGTCTGTAGGGTCAATCAGAGATGTCCCTCAGCCCTCGACTCCAGCGTCCTCAGGGCTGGTGGACAGAAGCAGCAGCACTTTCAGGAGCTCCCGGCTTCTCCAGGCTGGCCAGAGTTCCAAAGCAGGTGGGCAGGGTGTGCCATTCGAGCTGCGCCTAAGGCCAGAAGCAAGAGTGGGTCTTCAGCTCCCAGGAAAAAGTCTAACTTAACCAAAGCAACTGGGAATGGAAGGAAACTTTGCTCACTTACCCAGAAAACGTTCCTTTGGCCTCAGTGTCCCAGACACAAGTGAGTTTTCAAGAATAGGCAGACAGTTTCCTGCCATCGAAAGGTCTTCTAGGACTCACTGACAGGGTGGTTTTCCCCACCCGGGACCCCAGTTTGTAAATGGTCCTTTTTACCGGGCTTTTTAAGGACTTAGGGAAATTGCTCATTTGAACTTTCCTGATCAGTTGAGCGGGCGGTGGGAAGGAAAGAGGAAGAGCATTTGCTGGGACAGCACTGGAGCTTTTCTCAGGGGTGAAGAGAAATGTTCAGTCTTTTCTGTCGTGTCTAAGCATTCCTGAGAGGAGCCCCTTCCTTTTTGATTGTCAGTTTATTGGCCTTTTTGTTTCAAAAAGACATTTTAAATTCAACTGCATTTATTTTCTTAAATGTTTATTGAAAAGTGACTATACTTCCGCTTCATGGTGACCAATGAGAGCAAACCACATTGGGCACAAGAGTATTAAACTACAAAATATGGTAAATCTCACTGCAAAGCTTACAATATCTACATACGGAGAACTAGAAAACATTACAGAGAGTTTTAAAATTTCAAGGAACATTTTAAGGTGAAACACTTGAAGATAACAATTTTCTAGGAAATCCAAAAGACTTGAAATTATTAAAAAAAAATTTGAAAAGGGAGAAAAACTTTGTAAGGCTAATGAGATATTTCCAGAATTAATATACATTTATAATATCTTGTTTACTCTTTCAGCTTCTCACACTAGGGAGACAATACGATGCTTGCACATATGAGTCTGATTTATTTCATTTATAAGTATGGACTCAAGTTGTATCCATTTACCTATAAAAGTCCCCAGTTTATTTTTTATGGCTGAATAATACTCCATTGTATAAGAAATATTTTTTATCCAGTCCTTGGTTGATGGGCATTTGGGTTGTTTTCAAGATCTAGCTGTTAAAAATTGTGCTGCTATAAACATGGGTGAACATATATCACAGGGGTATGATGTTTTTAATTCTTTTGGGAAGATAGCCAGAAGGGGAATAGCTGGATTGAATGGCACCTCCAATCCTAGTTTTTTGAGCAATTTCCATACTGATTTCCACAGTGGTTGCACCAGTCTACATTCCAACCAACAGTGGAGAAGGATTTCTTTATCCCCACAGCCCCACTAGTATTTGTTGTTGGTTGATTTTTTGATGATAGCCATTCTTTCCCAGGTGAGATGGAATCTCACTGTTGTTTTAATTTGCATCACTCAAATGGCCAGTGATATTGAACATTTCTTCATGTATTTGTTTGCTGTTTGTATTTCTTCATCTGAAAAATGTATATTCATCTCAGATGCCCATGTTTTGGATTGGATCTCTAAATTTGGGAGGTCAACTATATTTAAATAATTTTAACTTTTAAAATTGATCCATAGGATCATGAGTACATGCACTACTTGTTTTTAATGAGAATGCCTCTAAATGTTAGAAGAGAAATATTTTGAGCATAAAATATTTGTGTTTATTTTATTTTTAATTGACAATTATATATTTGGAGGTACACTGTGAGATATATATATATATATATATATATATATATATATATAGTGGAATGGTCATTTCAGGCTAATTAACATATCTATCACCTCATATATTAATTATTTCTTGTAAGAACATTTAAAATTCATTTGCAAAAAATAAATAAACAAAATTCATTCATTTCGTCAGCTTTCTACTTCTCTTTCCACTATAAATACACACTATATCACAAAAACTTACAAAGTTCAGAAAAAATAAGAGAAAACATTTAGAGGCTCAACACTCAACCATATGTACTGCTGGTTATCATGGTACAATATAGTATATTTCCTTCAAGAATTATTTCTTTTTATACTCCAAATTGATTCTTTTCTTTTCTTTTTTTTGTCTTTTTGAGACAGGGTCTCACTATGCAGTTCAGGCTGGCCTTGGGCTCACTTCACTTTGTAGCCCAGGCTGGTCTCCAACTTGCAAACAATTCCCTGGCCTCAGCCTCTCAAGTGCTGGGATTACAGGAGTGCGCCACCACGCCTGGCCCAAGTTGTTTCTTTTATATCCAGTATATAGTTATTTTGTCCTTAACTTTTTTAGGTAAAATCACAGTATGCAGTTTTTCTTGTTACTATAGATGTTAGCTAATGTTTAAGAACATCTATTTAAAATATCTGCATCACGTTTTAGTAAATGAGTAAGTAACAGATTGCTTCGACAAGAGAGGTCTAACCAGATTGTATGTAACGGTGAAAAGCGAGCATCTTGGGTACAAATCTTTTCCCATTCTCCTGATGACTTCTTTGGGCTAGATCCTGTATGGATGCACCCACTGCACATGGTCTGCCAACCTTTGCTTACAGCAAAACCATCTGGGTGTTGATTGAACACAGATTCCCACAGCAGGTAGAATTGTCACGGCCCCAGGTTTGCCGTGCGGCACCCCCAGTGCACAGGCTCTGCTTACCAAGGACTATGATACGATTGGCCTGAAATGGGCCTTCGGTGGGGTTTTTGTTATGTTTTGTTTTTTAAGCTTCCCATGTCATTCTAACATGCAGCCAGGGTCTGGAACGATGGTCACACTATGAAGCTAATCACGGTCTTTTGCAAGTCAATTTAGAATGACAGAGACTCCAGTCTGGCTAATTCAGGTCTCACAGTAACTTATGAAGTGACAAAATTCCAGTCTGATTTTCAAAGTTCTACAATAGGGGATAAGGTCATGGCTCCACAGTGCTACCACAGACACCAATTTCCTTAAAGGTGGGCTCAGAAACAGGAGAGGAAACATTTTATCATGTTCCCCCCTGCCGGTGATTTCCATCCAGAATATTTTATGCTTTGGGGTTCGAGAGGCCTGTTGGTGACTGGGAGTAGAGCTCAGTGGTGAAGTGCTTGCCTCACAGGTGCAAAGGCCTGGATTCCATCCCAGTACAAGGTAAAAAGAAAAGAAAAAGTTGGTTGGCTTCTGTCCCCTACTTTTTTCAGACAGTGTTTGTCTTTTCCTGGGAAACCAAAGCCGGAAAACCTGTTTTTCACTCTGCTGACATTGACAGCTATACCAAAGCCAATCTGTGAGCTCAGAGCCGCTGAGGGAGTGAGGGTTAGCTCATCTTTCTCACACAATGTCATAAACAGTCTGAGTGTGCTCCCAGCCCTCGCCCAGTCAGCAGATACTCGAGTTGTTAGCTCTGGAAGCCTACCACTCTGCTTTGTCTTTGTCATGAATTCATTTCCTAACATAGAGTCAGGTATCCAGTGCTTGTTGAGCCTGTGGTACTAACAGTTTCTGGAGGTTACTGTAAGTCAATCCAAAACCAGAAATTAAAAATTCAGAAGAGATTTCAGATAAGAATTTCCAAACCAGAAGGATTTTACAAACCATTTAATCCAACCTCCTCAGTTTTTCACAAGGAAACTGAGGCCCAGGGAGGTGGCAGCTGCTAGGGGACAGGGTTAGAATTTAGTGTGTGGCGATGGCTTTTCCCGTTTCCTTTCCCTGTCACCCTCTGCTCCAGGACTTGCCTTTGAGCAGATTCAGGAGAGCACCTGTTGTCTTTTTCATAAAAACCTTCAGTTAAGGAGACAAAACCATCCCTGGAGAGAGATCTTCCAACTTTGTGGCAAGTAAGAACTAAAGAACGCTTTCCCTGGAGAGGACTGCCCCGTAAGTCCTGCTGATAGAGAGGCGGCCCGTTCTGAGCCAGTGACCGATAGGTGAGGATTCCTTCACTGCTGGGTGTCAGAATGAAGGAACACTTCCAGCCCCGTCAGGCTGTGTACTTCCTGTGCTCAGAGCCAGCCGAGCTGGCTGTCAGGAAAGGAAGGGTTAGCTGTATCTATATTAAGCTGGTGTGACTTCCTTTGCCCTTCTGGGAGCCATCTTGGTTACCTCTTGAAATGCTTCAGCTTAAACTGGGCTTAAGAATGCCCTCCACAAGGACAGAGCTGGAAACAAACTGACCTCATGGGTTCCATAGTAAGAATTTAAGAGCTCCTGAGGTATTATCGAGAGGGTCCCCGTGGCCATGTGGACCAGGCAGCAGGTCACATGTCACCTGTCTGACTGGAAAGGAGTCTCTAGTGTGCCTGCTTCTCAGATGTGGGAAAGATTGTGTTTCATCAGGTGGGCAAGCTTGCCAGGCACAGTGTGGTAAGCAGAGCCAGGCTGAAGGTCAGTGGGCAATCACTGTCCTGGTTAGGCCTGGGGCATTGGTAGTTAGTTAGCAAATTGCTCAGGGGAAAAGCTTTTGGTAGTGTACACCAGCACTGTTCTTTGGGGTCACTCTTAAGGGCCCCCTGAGGGAAACTGAGAGCGGGATTTGCTGTAGAAACTCCCAGAATAGGAAGCAAAAGGACTTGCCTAGGGGAATGGCTGTAGCCATGTCACCAGCTAGCCAGGGTCCTTACTTTTTGTAGTAAGAGAAATCAAAACTAGTGTGAATTCCTTTCTTTCTTTCTTTCTTTCTTTCTTTCTTTCTTTCTTTCTTTCTTTCTTTCTCTCTTTCTTTCTTTCTCTCTTTCTTTCTCTCTTTCTTTCTTTCTCTCTTTCTTTCTTTCTTTCTTTCTTTCTTTTTTCTTTCTTTCTTCTTTCTTTCTTTCTTTCCTTCCTTCCTGGGGATCAAACTCACAACCTCACGCCTGCCAGGCAGATGCTTATGCCACTGAGCTAAATCCCCAGTAAGAAATCAAAACTAAAGCACAAATTCACAGAAAAGATGTTTTAAATTGGGAAATAAAAGGGAAAATAAGAAAGAACTCCCTCTTCAGTAACTGAAGGCAGCATATTCTGATACCAGCATTCAGAGTGGCCCGCTCACAAAGGCAGAAGACCAGCTTTTAAGGGTTAGCCGGGGGGCTGGGCTCTGGTGGACCATTATCTCAGTCCTAGTGTCATAGTTCTGGAATCTTTTTTTTTTTTTTTTTTTTTTTTTTTTGGCACCAGGGATCGAACTCACAACCTCACGCCTGACAGGCAGGTGCTTAAGCCACTGAGCCAAACTCCCAGCTCCACTGTTTTTTGAGGCAGGGTCGCACTATGTAGTTCAGGCCGACCTTGCACTCACTTTGTAGCCCAAGCTGGCCTCAAACTCACAATGCTCCACCTACCTCAGCCTCCCGAGAACTGGGATTAAATAGTTCTGGCTGGTAGGCAGTTTTGTTCTCAGGTGATTGAAAGTTTAGTACAACCAGGTTCAGGACAGTGACTGGGGAGAGCTGGATGTCTCTGGAAATGACCCAGCCTGGGGTTTTCAATCTTGAAAAGGGTCAGATTCTGTGAATTCAAGCTAATCGCCCTTGTTTTGCCAATTTCTAAACAAACACTCTCTAAATGATTAACATATCTGTATGGAGACCTGAGAAGAGATTTTGACCCAAATTTTACAGTAACAAAAGCTACAAAATGGAAATCAAACTTTGTTTTGCTTTTCGTTACCTTTTGGGCACCTATAAGCCCAAGTGAAGAGTCAAGGTTTGTGGCAAAAATGGTTCTCCTGGGAGGAAACTCAAATCATGCTTTTGGAGCGGCAGGCAGGGGCCCAGGATTCTCACAGTTCCCTGGTCCCTACAGTGATCCCAGCTGTTTTATTATTCTTGTGCAAATAAAATGGGCTGTGTGGACCAAGGAGTAGTTTACTCCCTATGTGAACGTCTCTCTTTAGTTCATTTGGAGACCTTGACATTTGCTCAACTCCTTACCAATAGTTTGAGCTTTATATTGGCCCTGACCTTAACCACACACTTGTGTGGATCTTATCTGTAGCTCACCATCAAGTGACAAGCAATCACATCTTCTTTGCTTTCCAAGTGGCTGCTTGGCTGCCTGTTCCCAGCCTGCTGATGACTGGCTTTCTGCCTCACATTATGACTACATCGAGAGCACTGTGCCTTTATTTAAAAAATCAGGTCTTCTTTCACTATGTGAAACCAGACCAGTGTGACAGTCGCCTTGCTCCACGTGGCCCTTCATCCTGTGCAAACCACGCTTTCATATCTATGATCTTGGTTAGCCTCACAACAGACCTATGCAGGAATATGTGTGCTGGACCCACTTTACAGAAGACAAAACTGAGGCACAAAGCTAGGACAATGAGTTACACAGGGTCTCATGGTCAAGGTGAAATCTCTTGCTTTACAGATCAACAAACCTCCCAGTGCTTTGTGCCTTCTGCTTCTTTCTCCTCTCTCATTTGATCTGAGGAGGGGAGAGGAGCATGGTAGATTTCAGCCCGCAGGAAGCACGTGTCTCATAGGGGACACTGATGAAAAGGACCCCCAGATAATCTCCATCCTGCAGTCTTGGATAAATGCTGTGAAGGAAAAGCTCCAAGCGAGGGGACCCGACGCCAGGGAGAAGAACCCACTCAGGCTGGGGAGGTTAACGAGTTCTTTGCTGAAGCACATTTGAGCTGAGAGCTGAAGACACAGGGGAAGGAAGCGGAAAATAGCCCAGAAAGAAGAGTTTTGAGAAGATAGATAGCAGTTTAGTGTTCTTGAAGGTTCCAAACCCATCAAACTACAAAGAGACTAGGAAGCCTGGCCATGACCGGCTTCATAGGCCGAGTAAGGAGCTGGGTGTTTATTCAGGGAGCAACAGGAAGCCAGTGATTGGGGCCAGCCCTTGAGGTGAAATAAAAATCTTCTCCACAAGTGGGAAGGAAGCCCAAATCCTAGGCTCAACGCTGCCACCTCCAGGCCTGAGGACTTGCCCAAATCCCTGCCCACCTCTGCCGTGCCAGGGGAGCTGGTGAATGGGTTCTGTTTGATGTCTTGTTTCTAGGCCTGCAAACCTAGCACGTCACTATTTCCAAACATCACCTGCCCTGAGCCTTAGGAGCTTGGTCGTCAAGACATCTGGGGCTGTATTTTACCCACAGTTTTTGCTCCTAAATTCTGAGTTGCTCCTGATTTAGAGACAAGTGGGGGAGGACGTTGTCCATGCCATGGTCTCATAACAGGCTCTGCCTTTCTTTCCATCAGGGACAGAAGGGAGACAGTGGAGTTGTGGGCCTGCCTGGCAAGCCTGGGCCTCCTGGTCAACCTGGTCGTCCAGGCCCTCCGGGACCCCCAGGGCCCCCGTCTGCAGGTAAGAGCTATACAACTTCACTTGATCTACAGGGGTGCCCTCCTGGTCAGCTGCCTAGACAGGGCACAAGGAGACACCAGCAGAACCCCAACTTCTGCCTGCAGTTAGAAACTGCCAGAGGTACTTTACTGTCTATAATTCCTCTATAGTTTCGCTCATTCAACTTTTGTATAAGCAATGCATAATGCCATATGAAAGAACCTTTATTTATTTGCATTGAAGATAAGGAAGAATTTCTAAAAAGAAATTAAAAGTCTATGGGGGAGGGGTGGTAGGGTTTTAGCTCAGTGGCTCAAGTGCTTGCCCGGTAAGCACAAGGTCATGAGTTTGATCCCCGGTACCAAAAAAAGAAAAAAAAAAAAAGTCTACGGTCAAGGAGGGCATGAGTACATTGTCACCTTGTTTGACCTTTTTAAATTTGATTAGCTATGTCCTTTATTTTGGTCCCTTGCAAGGCCTTTCAGACACCATCTCTAGGTCCAAGAAAAAAAAAAAAAAGAACTGCTGACTGTACAAGACTTTTTTGGTCCTTAGTTTATAAAAGGGATCAAAACAATTTTTATTCCAACTTGTTTCTTTGAAAAGTGAAGACATTTTAAAACCCCACTGCACCCTTTTCCCCATGTTTCTGTGAATGCGCTCACAGCCACATTACAGGACAGACGAGAAGTACATTTTGTTGAAACCAAATTGAAGTTGGCTGTAAGACTCCAAGCTGTCAGGACGCCAAGGACATTCAATCTTAGGCATCACTGGGGTTCTCTCTGCCTCTCCAACTGTCACAGAAGGATTGGGCAATGATCCTGGTGCATTATGGTAGAAAACATGAGAGGCGCTCCCTCCAGCCTTTGATCGGCTCCTCTGGAATACCTGGCTGCCGCGTCGGTGGCCCATGGGTGCCTGTTAGCTGCTCTGCCACGCAGTGCCTGGGCACCACATGACAAGGCTCGGAATCCTGGTCTCTGTGGCTCAGCTTCCCAAGGAGCACTCACAACCATTTTTTTAAAGAGAAAAAAATAGAAGTAAAGACAAACAGACTTTTAAGACAAGGTAATAGGAGGGTAGCAATAATTAATACATTGTGTATTGTCATCTTCATAGTAGTTACTCAGAGTACAAGATATAGGCATGGAATATTATCTAAACAATATTAGCACAAAGCTTTCTTCTCAATGAACTAAGGGAAAATAGTTGTATAGCTATCTTAACTATCTTGTGTATATATATATATACATATATATATATTTCCTTTTCCCTTCCTTTCTTTGCTCTTTTCCCCATCACAATTTCTCTTTTCTTTTGAACAGTTTCTTCCCTATTCACAATGTCTATTGTACATTTTGGATCTTATTTACTCATTCAGCTTCTCACTAGTGAGACAATACAATGTTTATATGTGTGGGTCTAATTTATTTCACTCATGAGTATGGTCTCGAGTTGCATCCATTTACCTATAAAATTCTCCAGTTTATCCTTCTTTATGATCAAGTCATACTTCATTGTATAAAAATACCACATCTTTTTTATCCATTGCTTGGTTGATGGGCATTTAGGTTGTTTCCAAGATCTAGCTGTTACAAATTGTGCTGCTATAAACATAGGTGGACATATACCACTGTGGTATGATGTCTTTAATTCTTCTGGGAAGATACCCAGAAGGGGAATATCTGGGTCGAATGGGGCCTCTAATCCTAGTTTTTTGAGGACTCTCCACACTGATTTCCACAATGGCTGCACCAGTCTACTCTGACACCAACAGTGGAGAAGGGTTTCTTTATCCCCACAGCCCCTCCGACATTCGTTGTTGGTTGATTTCTTGATCTTGGCCATTTTTTCTGGAGTGAGATGGAATCTCAGTGTTGTTTTAATTTGCATCTCTTGGATGACTAATGATGTTGAACATTTTTTAGTATATTTATTTGCCATTTGTATTTCTTCATCTGAAAAGTGTGTGTTCATCTCAGCTGCCCATTTTTGGACTGCATCTTTGAGTTTGGGAGGCCTGATATTTTTTTGGGTTCTTTTTATGGTCTAGATCTCACAGCCATTCTTTCTGAGTCTTTGTCCCTTCTCCAGCATACGCGGCCCTGTCTTCCCTCTGCCCGGGGAAATCCCTTCTCTCCCCCGCCACCCAGTTCCAGGCTGTTCAGGGACCTGGATGTGAGACGCAGCCCAGGCCGTGTGCCCACTGCCCATGTAGGTGGCCCGGCGTCCTCATCTTCTTTGGCTCTGGCGTGCAAAGGTTCCCCTGGAGCCCCATGACTGTGAGCGACCAACTTCAGCGTCTGACAAGTGTGGGTTTCAAGGTCACTGGCAAACCGAGAGCTTCTCTGCCATTGCAAAGGCTCCGGGCATCCGGCTTGAATTCTCGTTCCCTCCTGGGGTCTGGAGTTGAATGAGAAGGTCTGGCCTGGGGATCATGGGCAGTGGCTCAGAAGCCCACGGTTTTGTCCTGTCCATCTTCGGTGTATTGCAGCCGCTTCCCTCTGGCAAGCCTGGCAGAGTCCAGTGTTCCCTCCCTGACCTTCTGGCTGCTTCTCTTCCAGCCTAACATGTCCACCATCTCACCCTCTGCCAGATCCCAGCCTGACTGGCAGCTGCCCTCCAGCAGACGCCAAGCTCTCTGCCAAGCTGGAACATTATCCTGTGGTCTCTCTGGGTCCATGTGACCTGACATGACTCTCTTCTCGCCCTCTGCACAACGAAATCCTCTGCTGCCTCCAAAGCCCTCTTTTCAATAAGGATGCAAAGGCAGGTCATCCTCTCTTGAGGCTCATCACACGGTGCCTTTCCGTCATGGCCCCGCTTTGGGCAGTTTCCTGCAGATGTGTTTCCCCTTACTGCTAGGTGCTGGTCCCTCGAGGGCGAAGTCTGTGACTGAGTCAGCTTCACACCCCCCCACCGTGGCCCCTGGTGACTGAGCTGGGCAGGGCTGGTCCCAGCAGGTGCTCACGTCCTGTCCTCCCTGGGTTACAGCCAGCAGCCAAGCAGGATAAGGCTCCTCTCTTTGACCCCGTGTCCCCTCCCTCTTCGCCTTCCTTTGGGTGCTTCCTTTCTGAAGGGCCTCCCAGAGAGAGTGGGATGAAGAGGGGAAGGAGGAAAACTGGAACAATAACCTAGTCCTTTGTAAAAATCTGTGGGGGTTGCAGTTAGAGAAAGGGGAAGGGAGGAGTTTAAAACCCCCATGCATAAGACCTGCTGGATAACCATCCATGGTTAGCGAGGCCCCCATGGGATCCTGAGGTTACCTTTCAGAGTCTGATAAAAAGTCCTGAACCTGCTCTTGGGAAGGAACTGTGCATTTGCATTCAAAATTGTAAAGCCCTTCTCCAAAGCTATCTTGTGACAGCCTGGAGTTCCACTAACCATCAGCAAGCCTCCTCAGGCCGAGTCCAGTCCTCCCTTTAAGGATAAGAACCTGGAGCCTCAGATAGAGGTGACTTCCTCAAGATCACAGAGCTCACTCCTTCCTCCCTCCCCCATCCCGAGTCAGGCAGTGCTGCCTGTGCCCCCCACGCGGCCTCTCTGCCTTCTCCAGGGTAGCAAGCTTGAGGTAGGGAGTTCAGGTTGCTGTTCCCCTCAGGAAGACAGGAAGCAGGCAGGGGTAACGGATGCCCTCCAAGCAGCTGGGAGGAAGTGGCAGGGAAGCTGTCATGGTGGCATTAGGCTCCCTGCCATGTCCTGTCAGGAGGCTCCCTGGGGTTCTGGTGCCCAGCACTGAGGCCAGATGATGCTGGGGAGGCTGGAGAAGGTGGCAGCCTTTTAGCTGCCCAAGTGTCCGGGAAGAGAGGCTGGAGGTTGCAGAGAGTATAAAGGCCACATGCCCCATGGAAGGATGTGACTTGCAATAATCGAGTTACGAATCTGGCTGAGTCCTTCCTGCACCCAGGCAGGGTTTAAGTGGATCAGTGTTGATACCTGGGAATTGCCAGCTTCCTGAGAGCATCAATAGTCTAGGAGTTCATCTTTTGGGTGGCACATCGTTAGGTCAAACGTGAGTTCAAATCTCAGCCTTGCCACTAATTAGCTGGATAACTGGAAAAATTCCTGATTTACCAAGGCCAGGGTTCTGGAGGAGTCACTGGGGCCACAGAGCCTTGCGGAAGGCTGCTCGAACGCCACTCTCATGCCCCTGGGCACAGAGCATTCGCACTTCATTTTTCCCAAGTGCTTAACTACCCGGAAGAGTCCTGGGCTGAAGGACTCTCTGTCTCTCTGGGCCCTTCTGGAAGTATCAGAGCACAAGACTGGAGCTGTTTGCATAGAATTACACTCCTATTTTTTGTCAGGCCAGACAGCCATAAATTGGAATAAGAAGCTGGCAGCCTCCCTTCTGGTGCTGTCAGAATTCTGATCTTGAACAGATCCGCCTGCTCGGGGCTGGCTGGGGGCTCAGGGAGTTGGGGTCTTTTACCAGCGGCTTCCTTATTTGTGGTCCTGACCAGACTTCTCCCTTGAAATCATTTTATTTTCTACCCTTCTGGGGATCTGCACACTGAGTTCCCAGTTCCTGGCTGCCCCAGATGTTATACTGCATGACGCCAATGGCTGGTTGCTCTCCAGTTGGCCCTTATTTCACACGTTCATTCCTTCTCAGTCCTATGTTGTCTTCTGTTTGCTCTCTGCCTGCTTTTCTGCCAGCCAGAGTATGATTTTTAGCTTTTCCTCTACACTTAATCTGCATTCATTCATTCGTTCATTCATCGAACATGTGCCATGCTCCAACTCTTTGTCAAGCCCTGGTGGATGAAAATAGCTCCAGCCCTGCTTGTCCTTCTTCTGGAGAAGACAGACCTTGATCGAATAATCCCACCTAAATGGAATCATAGAGAAGTGCTGGGAAGGAGAGACAGGGAACTCAGAAGCTGGGCCTGAGGCGAACGTGGTGGAGTATAGGATTTGAAACGGCTTCCCTGAGGCGGGGATGTGTGAAGCCAGATCAGAAGGGAGTGAGGCAACACCTGGGGAAGGGAAGGAGAGAGGATGGAGAGAGATGTTCTGGTGAGGGACGCGGCCCATGCAATACCACCTCCCGGGGCCAGCAGTTCCCAGGCTCGGTGGACGCTAGAAACACCTTGAGAGCTTGTAAAATGATGGCTAGCTAGGGCTAGGGTAGCTTGGTGGCAGAGCACTTGATGAGCACGGACGCGGTCCTGGGTTAGGTGCCAGCACCCAACCCCACACACACACGCACACACACATACATGTACATGCACACGTGCATGCACACACGCACACACACACACACACACACAATTATGGATGCCTGCATTCTATTCTTAGAAGTCTGAATAAAGCCGGCCTGAATGAGGTGTGACCTGGACAATGGGGTCTTTAAAAGCCAAGGTAAAACCAGGTACAGCGGTGTGTATCTGTAGCCCTAGGTACTCATGAGGCTGAGGCAGGAGGATCACTTGAGCCCAGCAGTTTGAGACCAGCTTGGGCAACATAATGAAATACTGTCTCAAAAAAAATAAAAACAAACAGAAGTCAAGGTGACACGTATTACCCTAACAATTCTCCCACATTGCTAGACAGTAAATTTCATGATCATATCTTCAGGCTATATTCTGACTTTTCTCAGTGTTCATGAAGACTAAGTAAGCTGAGCATGTATAAATGTACCACTTTCTTCCTAGAGAAATAAAAGAAGCCCACATCCAGAAATTCTTTAAATATCTATATCTATATATCTATATCTATATATAATTAAAGACTATAAAAGTTATTCTTCAGCAATGTGTTCTTCTGCAAGAACCCCATGTTAATGGTCAGAACAAATATGGCATTGTTTTTCTCTAACAAGGAAACGCAGAGAGAAGCTGTACCTGGCTCTGGTTCAGCCCCCAAATCACTGTCAAAGGCCTAGTTCCCATGATCCTCTTGTCTTTCCTGCGCGATGGCTGCCTCCTCACATTTATTACTTTACTGTCACAAGGTGGCGGCTGCAACAGTAGGTTTTTCATCTATCTGTAAGGCAAGAAGGAAGGGGAAACTATCTGTCCTACTAGCTATTTCTCCCCTTATCACCGCCACATCTTGGATCAATATCATCTCTTTGGATTTCTCCCACAAGCCTCCCCTGGAATGCTACGGGCTTCCACCTCCTTTCTGTTGCACAAGTTGCTTGTATCTCCCTGGACTGTTGGGTTTTCTCTTCCTTGGTTCTAGTAACACAGCGATCTGTTGCTTTCTAGGACAACTTGTAATGGGACTCAAAGGGGAAAGAGGATCTCCCGGGCCTCCAGGAAGATGTCTCTGTGGATCCTCGAGGACTGCGAACAACCCTTCCTCCGGGGAGGGCGCGTACGGGCCCAGTTCCCCAAGAGTTCCCGTGGTGAGGCTCTGCTGGGAGGAGTCTGGGTGGCTGTCCACGAGGACCTCCTTCCTGGTCCTCTCAGGACTTTCGAGGTTCCTTTTCGTAAAACTTCCTTTTCCCCACTACACCGGGCAGACACGCATCAAGGGAAATTGCAACATAGCGGGAAATCAAAAGAAGGAAATCAGATTGTCCATTTGGTTATGGGTTCACTTTCCAGTATTTCCTTTGCCTTTTTTTTTTTAAGAATAACTTTGATATGGCTCAGATTATATTGTATAAAAATGTGGTCGCCTAGTTGTCTATTGAAACCCCGTCATGTTTCTGTGCTCTGTAAATATCACTCTGAACCTTTTGTTGTAGAAATTTTCAAATAAACATAAAAGAACAAATAATGAAACAAATCCCAGGCACCCTTCACCCAACTTTGACAATGATTAACTCACATCTAATCCCATTTCCCTCTTTTTTCTTTATGCCCACTCTACTGCCTGCCCTCCTTGGAATTATTTTAAACCGTGGGCATCAATTCATTAGAAACATCATTTAAGTGGGTGCACACTCATCCATCCATCCTGTAGCTTTGCCGGGGATTATTTCACCCCGTTGTTGGATATTTATAGGATGTGCCTGAGCTTTTCACCGATGTAAAGAATACTGCAGTGAATATCTTTGAGTATGATCACTTTGTTAAGAATCATTTCCAGATGCCAAGTTCCCTAACCATGTGAGTCTTGGGAACAGCTAAGATGTTTCAACGTGTTCCGTCAGGGCAGGGATGTTAATGTTAAACTCAGACAATAGGAATTGGATTAAGAAGGTGTGGGTGTCAGGACAGCCTTCCTATTCAGGAGGAATGATACATTGTATGGTGAAACCACGCCCCACCGTGAACCAAGCCAGCATAGAGAGCCTGTTCACACCTCCATTTCTCTGCAGCCCTGGAATCCTCACCAGTGTGTTCTCTGGCAGATTTTTGTAGTCAACAACCAGGAGGAGCTTGAGAGGCTGAACACCCACAATGCCATTGCCTTCCGCAGAGACCAAAGATCTTTGTACTTCAAGGACAGTCTTGGCTGGCTCCCCATCCAGGTACCCCGAGGGAGACCCCTTAGCACGCCCCCTACTGCCAGGGCTCTCACCCAGGAAGGGGATACACGCAAAACACAACAGGAAGCCCCTTCCGGCTTGGTCATTTGGGCCTGGAGCTGCTGCACCCACTTTCTAAGCAGCTGTCCATATCCGCCCCTCTGAGCCAAGGTCCCCAGTGGCCTCTGTGACCCTGCAGTGCAAAATGCCATGTTCGTCAGACCCAGCATTCTGCCATGTTGGGAACTGATGGGAAAGTACCCCTCTACCCCCAGGACAAAGCTGAGGGATGCCCCTCTCTCTGGCCATGCCCCTCAGGCCCAGTGAATCTGTCCCCAAAGCAGTGAGCTCCCTGCCCTACGGCTGCCTGGGCGCGAGGCCTCCCAGGTTAACCCTGTGTGTCTCTTTGGCCAGCTGACCCCTTTCTACCCTGTGGATTACACTGCAGACCAGCGAGGCACCTGTGGGGATGGGGTCCTGCAGCCCGGGGAGGAGTGCGACGATGGCAACCACGATGCGGGCGACGACTGCATCAGTGAGTGGAGCCCTGCCGGGGGGCGGGGGGTCCTGAGACCTGAGCAGCTGGCGGCGGACGGGGCGAGCTCCAGACATGAGCTGTGGTGGTTCCGGGCCGTGCTAGAGCCAGAGAAGGTGTGCCCCGATGGCCTTGGCGGCCACCCTCCCTCCCAGTCTCAGGCCAAATGCTGGTTCTTGCACTACTCAAGCATACCAGCCAGTGAGAGTCAAGCTTTTTGCCTCCAGAAAAGCTTTTTCAGGTCCCTTCTTCTTTTAGTCTTTTTTTTTTTCCTTTTTTTCAGTACTGAGGATTAAACCCAGGGTTTTCACACTGAGCTAAATCCCCAGCCATTTTTTATTCTTTATTCTGAGACAGAATCTCACTAAGTTGCTAAGCTGTTCAGGCTGGGCTTGAACTTACAATCCTCCTGCCTCAGCCTCTATAATCTCCTTCTTGACAAAACCCACTTTCCAGGCTCAAAAGAAGGGTAATGGAGCCGGGCGTGGTGGCGCACGCCTTTAATCCCAGCACTCGGGAGGCTGAGGTAGGCGGAGCGTTGTGAGTTCGAGGCCGGCTTGGGCTACAACATGAGCACAAGGCCTGCCTGAGCTACACAGTGTGACCCTGCCTCAAAAAACTTGGGCTGGGAGTTTGGTTCAGTGGCTTAAGTGCCTGTCTGGCAGGCGCGAGGTTGTGAGTTCAATCCCCGGTGCCGCAAAAAAAAAAAAAAAAAAAGAAGGGCAATGGGCTCTCACTCCGCATGCAAGACTGAAAGACAACAGTTGTGGTGGGAGGCGCAGCTCAGAATTCAGACTTCCTTTCCCAGGGGGCACGGCTAGCCCTGTGAAGGAAAGTTGGGCTCCCCAAGTGGCCTCCAGCTTTTGCCCAGTGCTGAGACACAGGCAGTATGGCACTGGAGCATTTGCTTTGCTGTTGTTGTTGTTTTAATCAAGTGACAAAAGTAGGAGGGGAGGTAGAAAGCATGGTTTTCCAGGTCATAACGGAGTGTAAATGCAAGCTCTATTTGCCACCAGGCTAAGAGAGGAGGCCCTCCTCACAGCCCTGGGTCTGTTTCCTTTGCCGTAAAATGCATATGGTGGTACTGACCACCCAAATCTTTTGGGGTTCTGGTTGTCTGGACGTGGCGAGGGCTCAGCAGGTGCTGGGTGAGCTCATCTCTGACTTGGTTTGCCAGAGTCATTCAGCACCAAGCATGTGGTCCTCGACCTCAAGCAGCTCAGGGGAAGGGGGACAGAGCAGAGAGATGAGGCTCTGGTGGGGAGCACGCAGGGGAACGCAGGGGGCAGTGTAGCAGCACTGTCCTCCAGTGACTCCCAGGGTTCCAGGGTGCCGACCCTTGGATGCTGCCCCTTCCTGGGCTCCCTTCCCCTCTGCCCAGGTGTGGACTCTCAAATAGGTGCTCACACAGTAGAAAGGACCTGGTTGGGATCTCTATGCCCTGAAAAAACAAAGGGGCTGTCTTCCTTGGGTGAGTTTAGGGGTCTTTGTGGACGATCATATGGCTTCCCGGGGACACAGGCTAGGCTCCCCATTGTTACCGGCCTGGGACCTTCTCTGCTGTCATGCAGGAGGCACCGTGTTCCTCCTTGGTGTCAGATGTCCCAAGCACCTACGTCTCACGTCGCAGGAACTCACGGCTGTCCTGTGCGGGGTGGACGGGGTCCTTCCCACTTTTGCAGATAGGGACGCAGCAGCTGCAGGCCCGGGCTGCCCTCACTCTGGCTCCGTGGTGTGTCCGTGGAGATGTCAGGTCTGCAGCACAGGCGTTGGGGTGGGGCGTCTGAAGCCTGATTCAGTGGTTTTCAAGCAGGTGTGGTGCTCAGGGGGGCCCTTACAGGCTGAGGCAGGCCTGCGCCACCCTTGTGTCCCCTCAGGCTGTCGCCGGGCCTACTGTGGAGACGGTCACCGCCATGTGGGTGTGGAGGACTGCGATGGCTCCGACTTTGGCTACCTGACATGCGAGACCTACCTACCTGGGTGAGGAGGGGCCGTGTGCTGTGACGGCGCCCGTCCTCCGCGTGCTCCGCTCCTTTCCCTCGCAGGCCCTTCTGAGTGTCTCTCACGTTCCTGGCGCTTTCTAGATACTGGGGCAGGGGGAAAAATGGCAGCACGTCATCCCCGCTTGCAGGGAGCTTTCTGCTCAATCCCTGTGCGTCCTCTCCGTTGGAGCAGGTGCCCCTGGGGCTGAGCTGGGGCAGATACCGCTGCCAGCTCTGTCATCCTGGGGAGCCGCAGGTAATCCCAGAGGTGACTGTGGCCACCACCATCTCCTGGCTGTGGTCAGGGAGGGAAGTCCAGTGGAGAGGAGTGATCTCAGAGCAGTCCAAAGAATCTACACCTCCCGCAACCTGAATTCCCTGGAATACCCTCTCCTCCCCTCAGTCAGGCCTGTGGGCACGAGTGAGATGAGACCAGCATGAATATCTAGTTCTACTGCCCCATGATCTGCCCATGGAAGTATCCCCTTTGAGGACCGACTCCTGTCGTCATCTCTAAGAATCCTCAAGGGGTCGTCACGCTCCGGATGCGTGTGTTAGTGTCCCAGCCTCCATGTTGACCTTTCCCAGGCCACCTCAGGGGCACTGACCACGTCTAGAATGTAGTCTTCTGGTACAAAAGGGCTCTGCGTTCCCCTCCTCCTCACAGAACCAGAGTTGTAGAACAGCCTAGAAAAAACGGGAAGGCTGCTGCCCCCTACTCCATGTCCTGTTCTTCTCTGGGCTCCAGGGTCTACCTGCTGGCCTCTTAGGTCTCTGAGGTCCCTCAGGCCCTCAGCGAGGCTGGGGAACAGACACCAGGCCTGTGTCTCTCTCGCCTCCATTTTCTCTTCCAAGCAGTCTTCTCGACACCTGCCCACCAGACGCAATACAAGCATATTCAACCGGGCTGGGGACATTACACACCTGTAATCACCCAGAGCCTCCAAGTGTGTGCAGGCTTGGCCCAGACCCCAGTTACACATACGTGCCTGCATGCACTGCCCCCTCCCTGAGGTTACAGACGTCTGAACTGCTTGCCGACTCCATGAGGTGGTTGAGCGTAGATGGTTAGACACAAAGTACAGATTTGAACAGGGCCCAGCATTTATATGCTGGCTCACTGGTCAGTAAAGGCCCAGAAGCCCCAGAGAGACGCTTGTAAATGAGTGTATCATGTATAAAACTCCATCTCGGGATTATCGTCTGGGTTTACAGAGGTAGAGAGTGCACTGTCCAGTATAGTAGCCCCTGCTAGATGTGGTTCTTCAAATTCAACATAATTAGAATTGAATTTTAAGGTCAGCTCTATAGCCACAGTAGCTGTATTTCAGGAGCACAAAAACCACATCTGGCTGGCAGTGTCATTCTGGGCTGCACGGACACACAGCCTTGTACCATCACTGCACGTTCCCGTGGGCAGTCCTAGAGACCCTTCGGGCCCTGAGGAGGGAGGATTGTCTCATAAATGCTGAGCTAAGAGCAGGGCCAATGCTCCCCCCATCCTGGTCCCTCGGCTGGATCTCAAGGCAGAATTCCCCAGAGCCTGACTCAACTTCCCCAAGCGCCACACTCCAGAGGAGAATGAAAAAACATCGCCTAGAGCCCTTGGTCCTTAGTGAGGTGGCAGCAGCAGCTGCGGTTTGATGTGATCTGACAGTCACCGAAGGGGGCCTTTTAGGAGGTGACCTTGCGCTCAGAGCTGGGTGCAGGCTCGCCTGCCTGTGGCCCATGTTTTCCCTGACCCTTGTCTTTGTTCCTCAGGTCCTACGGAGACCTGCGGTGCACCCAGTACTGCTACATCGACTCCACACCCTGCCGCTACTTCACCTGAGGATGTGACGGGCAGGTTGTGTGTCTGACAGCCGCGTCCCACCCCTCTCAAGCTGGCCTTGCATTTTCCTGGGCCAGTGTCCATCCACCAACCTTTGTGTGAAAAAAAAAAATGAGGACAAATTCTTGCTGCTAATCGTGCTTTTGACAGTCTGACTGGAAGAATTTAGGACCACCGTATCCTGTCTTAATCCAAAGCACCAGAAAACCTTCCACGTGCCCACCCTGGAAACTAACGGTTCCCTATCTTTACCATCTGGCCGAATGTCCTTTTTCTTCTGGAAGGTCACTGTCACAGGCCACGGACATGGCTTTGCACTGTTACATACGCACCCTGCAGGGCTGTTTTCATTTGCTCCGATCTCCCCCAGAAGCCTGGGGTACAGACTTCTCTGCCCAAGGGACCTCCGGACACAGCCGTGCTCCCCAGGGCAGCCTGCTCAAAGGGCGCTGCGGGCCCGAAGACCACAAAGCGGAAGGGCAGACACATTCTCTCCCCGGGGCCTACAGCTCTGGACTTACTGAGGGATCCCAGCTGCCTCCTGTGGATGCGGCTCCCCCAGGAAGAGACCCAACTGTGAAACAGCACTGAGAAAGCCGCAAGACCCGTGCTCTCCCAGCAGAGGGCGGAGGCGCGGCTGACTTGCGTTGAGTTCCATGTGAACGACGACAGAGCAGTGGCCTGCCCGTCTCTTGACACTTCCCAGAGGGAAGCCCTGGCACCCTCTTAACCTTGCAGCTGTCTGTGCACGTTGACCTCTATCTGGCGAGTGCCCTCCATGACCACTTCCTGTTCAGGGGACTCTGCGAGCCCACACCAGGTGGGCATGGGTGTCGCCTTGTCCTTAGAGAGACACAGTCCTGGTTTTCCCAGACTGGGGCCCCACTGCAGAGCACACTCTCACAGAGACTGTTTCTGTCCTGAGCCCCCATCTGATTTCTTGCCGACTCCTGCAAGTGCCCTGTGACCTCCCCTCTTGTGTCCGTGTCTTCACAGCTGTGTGCCTGAGCTCTTCCCTTCCCTCCGGGGGTCTGTGAGCTGCCTTTCGTCACCGCCTTTCCAGACTGGAGCTTGGCTTCATTTTGCAATGACTTCTCCAGGACTTTCCTAGTAGTAACTAGAGGGAGGACGCCCACCTCCACTCCTGGCTTTGCACAAAGCTATTCAATGAGCCTGAGTCTTTGAGACTCAGCAGGCAGGAGCTTCTGGCCCCTTAGCTCATCCAGGGAGACCTGGAGGTGAACCTTGTATCCCAGAGGACACATCCGCCTGAGGGTGGTGTCTTTAGAGGCAGGCGCATTGGTCAGCTGGTCCCCTTGGACTCTAGACAGCGTCCTGAGGGGATGAGGCGTCTGTGCCACTTCTACTACCATGCTGGGACTTCTGGATGGGAAATCAAGAAATAAAGGTGATTCCTCACTGTGGTTCGCTCTTCCTTGGGGGTTTGGGGCCAATATCTCAGTGTTACTGGACGGAGTGAAGAGACTGAATTCAGTGCTGCTTCCCAGATTCTGAAGAAGGTTCTGGAACATGAAAGCATTCCAACTCCCTCAGGGACAAAGGAGGAAAGAGAGATCAAGAGTCCAGCGTTGCAAAGCCCAATCTTGCTAGCCCAGTCCTGCCTCTAGCCAGGCGTTAAGATTTTGTTGAGGGTGGGACGGAGATCTATTAGTACCCTTAGTTAGACCTGGCCAAGAGGGTCCCACACCTTGGAGGGCAGCTCTCCGGTCCTCCTTGGGGCCGATCCTGTCCAAGGCTGAGGAGTCTGTGGGGCCAAGGTGAAATGCCCGCTGGACTTGCACACTTTTCTCTAGAGCGTGTTCTCTGGGTTCTCAGGAAACCAGTTCCCTAGGTAAGATGTCCTAAGCCTGTTCCCAAGGCCCACGCCAGTCTCTTTCCCATGCCTATCCTCCTGGGCGTAACCTGTACATGCCTCTAAGCCTGAGGGGTCGCCAGGGAAAAGCTGTTTGCAGGGGTTCCAGGTGGAGCTTGGACATGCCATCGGCACGCAGGAGGCCCCTCTGTGTGGGATGAGTCTGGGGTTAAAAAGAGAAGTGGGTCTGCTGACACGGGGCTTCGTGGGGTCTAAGTTCTCACACATGCCTGGCCTTCCGGTCTGTATGAGAGCGCATCAGCTGTTTCAGGGAAGGTCCGGAAAGGCAGGGGACATGAAAGGATTCAAAATTACATGTTTAAAGGATGCACTTAAAATAACAACTCTGCCCCATTAGCTTTTTGAAATGGAAAAGTGAGAGACTAGGGCAAACAGGTGACCCCGCTCCGGCCTTCCTCAAAATGCTAACTCCTGACGTAGGGAGCAATTTCCTGTGAACGAAAGTGAGTGCGCTGCCTGCGCTGGGCTGACGCACAATAGACAGCTAGGTGCTCACCTGTGCCGGGAAACTGTTTCCAGAGAAAACATTTGGCCAGATGAAAGATGAGATGCTGCAATGTGAAGGGAAGAACGTATAACTGGGAGTGCAGGGCCCCGAGTGCATATGTGGTTCATCACTTCTTGGAGCTGAAAGAGACTTCCTTTCCATTCTAGTAACTTGCAAGTGTGGGCTCCGCCTTCTGGCTCTGCCAGGGTACTCCTTAGGAAGGGACGGATTTCTTCAGCTGCTCCTGAGGCGGTTCATAAGGAGTGATGGAGAATATGGGCTACGCCAGTCTCAACACCCCGCTGGGGTGATATATATTGGCTCATACAATTTAAAACTTCAGTAGCGGGCTGGGAGCTCGGCTCAATGACTTAAGTGCCTGTCTGGCAGGTGCAAAGTTGTGTGTTTGATCCCCGGTGCTGCAAAAAAAAAAAAAAAAAAAAAAAAAAAAAAAAAAAAAAAAAAAAAAAAAAAAAAAAAAAAAAAAAAAAAAAAGAAAGAAAAATAAAAAATAAAATAAAAGTTCAGTAGTGCATGGAGGGCAGGCATGGTTCAATCAAGGCAGCACTTTGTTGCTCTGCTATCGGGTATATGCGCATCTCTCTCTTTGGTTAGCTTGATACTTACGGTGGTCATGAGCTGACTGGTGCAGCTTTAAGCTCACACCTGCCCCCCTACCCTCCAAAATCCAGAGGAAGAGAGAACATCTATTTCATTGGCTCTCAAGAAATACTTTTCCAGAAGCTCCTCAGTAAATCTTGCCTTGGGCCTCGCAGGCCTCTTTTTGATCGCGTCTATTCCCGAGTGGGCAGGACAGTGGTATCTGTTGACTGAATTAAAGCTGGCTACAGTATGACTCTTAGCCTCTCTCCTGGGGATTCTCAGAATCACGGAGGCTGCATGGGGAGGTAGTGGCTGCTGGATTGAGCCTGGGGGGCAGGAGGGGGGGAACAAGCGCTGCGCATGCAGTTTCCATTATAGTGTTTGGCCCTTTGGCTTTTCTTCTCCTTTTGGCAAAAGTAGGCACTGAGTAACTTGGGGTAAACATGCTCGTATAAGAAAATTCCTGATTCTGAAAGGCCTAGTCAGAGAGGCTCTTTCACAGGGTTCTGTAGTTAAAGAAAGAGACGGTATAGCTTGTGAAAAAAAGCACAATACGGCATTGGATTCCCACTTCTAACTTTGAAGCCTGGCTCTCTTACTAACCCACTGTTTAATTGCCCTACACAATTTACTTAAATTCTCTGAGTCTCTGCTTTCTCATCTATAAACTGGGAATAGCATTACCTTATTCCAAGGTGGTAGTGAATGTTAGTGATACCACGGTTAAAATTTCTGACAAGAAACCATTTAAGACGTGCTGGATTTTGTCTGAGTTGTTATCACTATTTAGTGCCTCAGTCACTTCTCTGGAGAGCCAGGGCTATTTTTCTTTCCTCTTTAAGGATGGTAACATGAGCTCAATTTGGACAATAGTCTGGACCACAATCCTTACTGAGCAGAGGTAAAAGGGAGCAGTGGTTCTCACGCGCCCGAAACATTTGTGTATGTTGTACATGCCACCAGAGAGAAAGACGCCTGCGGACCACTTCGTAGTGAGGAGCTCAAGCACCAGAGGAACAATGGGCATCTTGTCAAGCCAAGAAACCCAAGACTGCATCACGGTTTGGGTTAGGATTGAGCTCAGGGAGGACGGGAATGGAACGGCGAAGCCGTAGGCTCAGAGGATACAAGGAGACAGGCTGACATCAGACCCTGGACCTGACTCCTTAGAGACTTGAAGATGTATAGTGTTGTACTTGAAAACTACTATTGGAGGTTCTTAATCTAGGCCGGAAATGAAAACTACAGTGACTCTGAGCGATTCACGTGGCTTAGATCATCCAGGCAAGAAGGGAATGCTGCCTTTTTACTCATAGGGTCTCAAACTGCAAAGTTTTCACAGCCTACGATTTCAGTCACGAAGTTTTGCAGTGATTTTTTTCAGGCAGTGAGAATAAAACTGAGTCTGAGGTATCCCTGGGAAGAAATCAATAACTAAAGGAGCAACTATGACATCGCAACTGCAGTGAAGGCCACAAGGACTCAGGGCTCACTGACTCGCAGTCTGGGCTGATGTTTTTTTAAATACTTTCATTTCTGAAAGAGTTTTGATGCCTTTGCCAATAACAGAGGCCCAAGCTCTGCTCAACTGACACCCAAGGATTCAGCCGAGGACTGAGACTCTCTTGGCCACCCCAGGACTCTTCACTATCTGCCCACAGATTTGTAAGTAAAGTAAGGTGTTTGCAGGAAGCTTGGTAGCTAGTGCTCGGGACCCAGTGTCTGAGAAGGTGATAGGAAAAAGTTTCTCTGTTGTTTCTGGGGCAAATACAGTTCATCCCTCACCCTAACATGCATCTGGGAGAGTACATTGGGCCAAATTGTTCGAGTGTCTCCAAAACCCATTGTAATTAGTGAGCCAACTTCAGCCCCAACGATGCTTTCTTGGAATTGTCCAGCCCCATCCCTCCCCCATTGTGGAGTGAGCCTATTTAAAATTTCCCTCCTGCGGTAACAATAAGCTCCAAAGTCAACTTTGGAGTCATTCACTAAAGGGACTGTTACACTCAGCCCACCACTGCCTCTTGGGTCTTGAGTGCCCAAGAGCACGGTTCATTCTCCTGCACCTTCTCTTGTAACCATTCTGAGAGCTGCGCGTCACACAGGAGTGATGAAATAAGCCCCACCACTACCACCTCCTCCGGCTCCACTTGAGAAATAGAGACAGAAAAGTCCCGTTGCCTTCATCTGAGGGGCTTTCTTTCTGGGGTCCACCCTGACTTCTTTTCAGTATCAAAAAGCAGTCATACTAAAGGAAGAAGTTGGTAAATTCTCCTGCCCGCGCAATACCTATTCCCTTTATAAAAATGCAAAGGGGCTACACACGATACTAACATTTTCCAAAAGGACACTAGTTTCTCAAAACAATTTCAGCTGGAGTTATTTCGGTCCCTGTGACGTCTTCTAGAGTTTGGTCTTTGGTGTTCCATAAACAGGCCCATGCTTCACAGCCCCACCCCAGCTAAGCTCAGTCCTTCCTCACTCAGAGTGACCTGACAAGGCGGTCATCCCAGTGGGTCGTCACTTGGGGATCATCAAAGGGGACCGTTCTGTCCTGGAGCAGTTGTTCTCAAGCTTTAGGGTTGATCAGAATCACCCAGAAGGCTTTTCCTTCACTGGCCTACATCCCAGAGCTTTATAGTCAGTAGATTTGAAGTAGAGCCTAGCAATTTGCATTTCTAACAACCTGTCAGAAAAATATTGATCTTTGATATTGCTGGATCCAAGATCACATTTTAAGAACCACCGCTATGAGGGAGATGGCTCATCTGAGAATAATGGCAGAGTCAACAGAAAGAACACAGGTGGGGCTTTGAGTGGCTTTTGATAGCCTCCCACGAAGGCAATGGAGTCTACCCCCTGAACCTTGAATCTTGGTGGGCTTGATGCATTTGGCCAGTAGAATATTGTGGATGTGATTCCCAGCGTGCAACTTCCCAGGCAATGTAGCTTCTCAAAACACTCATTCTAGAGAAGCCAGCCATCATGGAAAAAGGCCAACAACCCTGCGACGACCACGCTGGAGTAGGCGCTGTGGCTGATGGTCCCAGACAAGCCTACTTTTTACCATCCGCACCCGGGTGCCTGACACGCAAATGAAGCCAACTTGCATCCTCAGTGAGCTCATCTGCAAACTGAGTGCCAGAGTGGCCTCGGTTGAAACCCTAAGGGGCGGTTGCCTCACCAGACTTGGTCCCAGTTCCTAACCAGCAGAGTCCTTGAGTCAAGGTGGTGGTTTCAACCTGCCAAGTTTTGGAGTCGCTAGTTAGCAATAGATAACTGGAATAGTGCTTCTGGAAAGAAATGGTGGGAGAAGGCTAGGGATACAGCTCAGCGGCACAGCACCTGTCTGGCAAGTGCAAGGTCATGAGTTCAATCCCCAGTACCGGAAAAAAAAAAAGCAAGAAAGAAAAGAAAAGAGCAGAAAAGAAAAGAAAAAAAGAAATGGCAGGAGGGAAACTACAGTACACACACTGATAGAAGTGTCCAACCAAAAGGAGCTCTGTTGGCTTGCATTTGGCGCCCTCTGCAGGAACCAGGAGTAGAAATCTGTCTTTCTAACTCCTGGGACTTCTATTTATCTAGGCAGAGAGAGAAGAAAAAAAAAAAAAAAAAAAAAGCCACAACTGTGAGTGACCTTAGAGATCACACTGCCCAGCCTTCTCATCTATAGTAGATAAATAGGATATGTAGCTATAGTAGATTAATTGCATTAACAACCTCGATTCACCCTAATTTCTTATTCCACACCCTTTCCAAATATACACTTGCAATTTATCCCCTCAACAGGTGAAGTGTCTTTCCTCACTCCTTAATTCTGAGCTTGAGTCTGTAACTTGCTTTAGCCAATGACATATTAACAATCATGGCAGAAGCTCTTGGTGTTTCCTCTCTCACCTCTGCCTTTGCCATAACCACATGCATAGGCTGGATTGCTGGAGAATAAGACGCATGGAGCAAAGGATGGGTTGTTCCAATCGTGCTGGCCATGCAGTGCTATCACAGATCAGCTAACTTCCAACTGTAGCCATATGCATCCAGATCAGAGTTTAGTTAAACCTAGTCTAAATTGCCACTCCATCAATTTGTGAGCGAAATAAATGTTTCTTGTTCTAAGCCATCGAGGTGGTTTGTTACATACCATAATAGTGGCAATGGTTAATTGAAGATCAAGCTCCCTCAGATATGAATGTACATCACCACTTTCCCATTGAGATCGTTCAAGTCTATTTCCACCCAAGAGCCACTGAAGAAGTGGCAGAAGTTTTCTGTAATCTTATTCATCCAAATTAACAAGCACTCTAATTAGAGACACCATAGAGAATTAGAAGGAATATGGTCACCATCCACCTGGCTGTTTAAGGTCTAGCAGGGACCCAAGAACACATGTATATATTACGTGATGTTTAAGTCAGGTTAAACATATTTATCTCCTCAATATTTATCATCTGTTCATGGTGAAAACTTTTCAGATCTTTTCTTCTAGCTTTTTGAAATGTACCACACATAACTGTTGCCTGGGGTCACCATACTGTGCAGTAGGACCAGTTCCCCGGGGCTTTTCTGTCCCATCCAGTTGCATCTTTTTTTTTTTTTTTCCGGCACCGGGGATTGAACTCACTACCTTGCACCTGTCAGACAGGCACTTAAGTCACTGAGTCAAACTCCCGGCCCTGGTTTTTTGAGGCAGGGTCTCACTGTGTACCTCAGGCTGACCTTGTGCTTGCATTGTAACCCAAGCTGGCCTCGAACTCACAATGCTCCTCCTACCTCAGTCTCCCGAGTGCTGGGATTAAAGGCATGCGCCACCACGCCCGGCTTCCAGTTGCATCTTAGTTCCTGTGGACCAACCCAGCCCCCATCCCCACTGCTGTTCCTGCTCATATCCGCCATTCCATGCTCGAATTCCACATCAACATTTTTAGATTCTACATTTGAGCAAGATCACGCAGTACTTGTCCCACTGTGCCTGACTTATTTTGCTTAGCATAATGATCTCTGTTGCCAGTGCCATCCACAGTGCTGAGAGTGATGAGATTTTTCTTTTTTATAGTGGATCCGTGTTCCATTGTGTACCCCATTGACCTCATCATCACTTGATGGGTAGTTAGGTTGTTGCCATTGCTTGGCTATTGTGTATAGTGTTTCTGTGAACGTGGGACTTCAGATGTCTCTTTGATATACTGAATGCATTTCCTTTGAATATACATCCCGTAGAGCAATTGCTGGAAAATATATGTATTGGGTGATATTCTATGTACCCCCAAGTCCTCACATACTTTTGATGAGGCTAAGTCTGGCGCTTTCTTGTGTTTGGTTTGTTGTCTGGTGCTGGGATTGGCAATGTGAGTGCTGTACCCGCCCAGGGGTGGAGCCGACATACAGTGTAAGGGAAGACGGGTCTTCCTCTTCTGCCTGCTCTCTCACCAGTGAGCCTTGCTGCTTGTGGCCGCCATGAACGGCAGCCCCGCCATGCCACACTGACTTGGAGCCAACTAAGTAAGGACTAAAACTCCCAAGAAACTGTAAGAATAAACCTTTCCTTCCCTAATTTTGGGTGTCAGGTATTTTGTCTCAGCAACGAGCAAAAAGTAACTAAGATAATATAGTAGGTCTGTGCTTAATTTTTTGAGAAATTTCCATACTGTATTTCCGTAATGGCCGTGCTGAGTCACATTCCTATGAGCATTGTACTAAGGTTTTCTTTTCTTCACATCATTGCCGACATTTTTTGTCAGGTTGTTTTGTTTTGCAGTTTCGGGGGTTGAACCCAGGGCTTCATGAATACTAGGCAGGTGCTTCACCTCTGAGTTATGCACCCCCGCAACTCCCCCAACTTTCTTTTTTTTCTTTTGTTTTTGAGACAGGATCTTGGTGAGTTTTCCAGGTTGGTCTTGAATTTAAGATCCTCCTGCCTTAGCTTCCCGAGTAGCTGAGACTACAGGCACATTGCCACCTCACCCAGCTAGCACTTGTCATCTTTAATCTGTCTGATGTAATAACCATTCCTTGCAGGGGTGAGGTGGTACCTATGGCTTTGATTTGTGCTTCCCTCATGATTAGTGAACCTACAGGCCACTTGGATGTCTTCCTTTGAGAAATGTCTAGTGCCCAGTTAAAAATCAGGTATTAATTTTTGGATTTCTTCATGTGTTCTGGAACAAACCCCTGGTCAGATACGTACATCGTAAATATTTTCCCCCACTCTGTAGGCTGTTCCTGCACTGCTGGTTGCTTCCTTTACTGTCCAGAAGCTTTCAGTTTTATGTACAGTAAGTCCTCAGCCTATGAACATTCGAGTTGAAATTTTCACGGATATGAACAGACCTCATGTTACAAACATTCATAGATGCAAACAAACTGCTGAAGTAGCTCACGTGTCTGCCAGACATTGTCACAGTTGTGCTGCTGTATGCCCACTGTATGATGTGACAGTGTACAGTAGTACAGTGCAGTCCAGGACTTACTGCATTTGTGTGTTTGGGTTTTTATGCCTTACATTGTATATCTGTGTCAAAGGCATATAAGACTCACTTTGTCAGAGTTACAAACAAATCCAGCTTACAGATGCTCTCCTGGAATAGAACTTGTTTGTAAACTGGAGACTAACTAGAATCTATTTTTTTTTTTTTTGCACCAGGATTTGAATGCAGGACCTTGCACTTGTCAGGCAGGGGCTGTGCCACTAAGTTACATCCCTGGGCCTAACTGTGAATCTCATTTGTCTATTTTTGCTTTCCTTTCCTGTGCCCAAAATCTCTTCATCCATTCCAATGTCCTAAAGCAATTCCTCTATATTTTCTTCTAATAGTTTCAAACCTTACATTTAAGTCTTTACTCCATTTTGAGTTGATCTTTGTAACTGATGAAAGATAGGGGTACATGGATATCCAATTTTCCCAATACCGTTTATTGGAAGGACAAGAGGGCTTTCAGTGCATGTCCTTAACACCTTTACTGAAAATCAGCTGGCTCTGTCAGGCATACACCTGTAATCCCAGCATGTGGGAGACTGAGGCAGGAGGATCTCAGCAAGTTCAAGGACAGCTTGGGCTACACAGTAAATTCAAGGAAACTACATAGTGCATCTTGCTTCAAAAAAATCAATGGGCTATAGATTTGTAGGTTTTCTTCTAGGCTTTCTATTTTGTTCCACTGGTCTGTGTCTATTTTTATGCCAATACCATACTATTTTGAAGATTATAGCTTTGATATATGTTTTGAGGCATAATGCTTCATTTTTGCTCAAAATCACTTTGACCATTCCAGAGGATTTTGTGGTTCCATATAAATTCTGGAATTTTTCTAGTTCTGTGAAGAGTGCCGTTGATAGTTTGATAAGGATTGCACTAAATCTATGAATCACTTTAAGAAGTATGGACATTTTAACAGTATCAGTTCCTCTAACTCATGAACACAATATGTCATTCCACTTTGTTGTGTCCTTTTCAGTTTCATTCATCGATGTTTTGTAAGTTTCATTGTAGAGATCTTTTACCTCTGATAAAACTTATTCCCATGTATT